>MDKH01013369.1:0-10180 GCA_005239495.1 Nicotiana undulata | reverse complement strand
CAGAAAGCAGTGAAGTTCCAGTGGTCCGACGCTTGTGAGAAAAGTTTTCAGGAATTGAAATCGAGATTGACTTCGGCACCGGTATTGACCTTGCCAGAAGGTATAGAGGGATTTGTGGTATATTGCGATGCTTCAAAGGTTGGTTTGGGGTGTGTGTTGATGCAACGTGGGAAGGTCATAGCGTGTGCTTCAAGGCAACTCAAGAATCACGAGAAGAATTATCCGACGCATGATTTGGAGCTCGCGACTGTGGTGTTTGCATTAAAATTGTGGCGGCATTATCTTTATGGAGTCCACGTGGATGTGTTCTCAAACCACAAGAGTCTTCAGTACTTATTCAAGCAGAAGGATCTGAATATAAGGCAGCGGGGGTGGTTAAAATTTCTTAAGGATTATGATATGAACATCTTGTACCATCCAGGAAAGGCGAATGTGGTGGCCGACGCTCTCAATCGGAAGTCTATGAGTAGTTTGGCTCATTTGGAAGTGGATCAGAGGCCCGGTGGGTTAACCCAGCTTGTGGAAATACCGACGTGGAAGTGGGAAATGATTAATATGGATTTTGTGGTAGGGTTACCTCGCACTCAGCGCAAGTTCGACTCGATTTGGGTGATAGTGGATGGACTCACGAAATCATCTCACTTTTTGCCAGTCAAGTCCACCGACACAGCGGAACGGTATGCCCAATTGTACATCAAGGAGATAGTTAGACTTCATGGCACTCCAGTTTCTATAATCTCAGATCGAGGGGCCCAGTTTACAGCTAATTTTTGGCGGAAATTTAAGCAAGGTTTGGGTACTCAGGTAAATCTCAGCACGTCTTTCCATCCACAGACTGACAATCAGGCAGAGCGGACTATTCAGACGCTCGAGGATATGCTACGGGCTTGTGTTTTAGACTTCAAGGGTAATTGGGATGATCATTTGCCACTTGTCGAGTTTGCTTATAATAACAGCTTCCATGCTAGTATCTGAATGGCCCCGTTTGAGGCATTGTACGGAAGGATGTGTAGATCTCCGATCGGATGGTTCGAGGTTGGTGAAGCAGAATTGTTAGGACCAGATCTTGTGCACCAAGCTATCGAAAAAGTTAGAGTCATTCAAGAGAGGATGAAAACTGCTCAGAGTCGTCAGAAATCCTATGCGGACGTTCGTCGAAGAGAATTGGAGTTTCAGGTAGATTATTGGGTGTTCTTAAAGGTGTCCCCAATGAAGGGAGTGATGCGGTTTGGGAAGAAAAAGAAGTTGAGCCCTAGGCACGTCGGGCCATATCGGATTGCTCAAAGGATAGGACGGCTGGCTTATAGGTTAGATTTGCCCCATGAAATGTCATTAGTGCACCCAGTGTTCCATGTGTCTATGTTGAAGAAAGTGGTTGGAGATCCATCCGCCATCGTGCCGGTTGGGGCTATTGAGGTTAATGAAGAGCTATCATACGAAGAGGCTCCGATTGCTATTCTTGATAGGCAAGTCCGTAGATTGAGAAACAAAGAAATTGCTTCTGTTAAAGTGTTGTGGCGAAGTCAACGAGTCGAGGAAGCCACGTGGGAAACAGAGAAAGAAATGAAAGAAAAATACCCCCATCTGTTTGAGCAAGTGTAGTAGTGATCGTGCGAATTATGGTTCCAAGGAAATTTGATGTTGTACTCAGATTCGTGCAAAGGCACCCCATTTTTTTTTCTTTACTCTCCTAATTGCCTTATTGTTGTAACTTTCCAATGCATGCTAAAACTGTATAAAAAGTTGTTAAATAGGTGGTGTGTCACCTTTAAAGAAAATAAAAGCTTCGTGAAACAAATGTGCTAAGTAAGTGATTAATGGTAGTGTAGATTGGTAATGGTTAAAAGAATTGTCCATGATCTATTGAGGTGATTGAACTGTATGGGGCGCACTGAAATGGCCCAAAGTTATGTGCAAATTATGTGCCACTAATTGAATCTTATGCCAATTTGTGATGAAAAGGGGAGGAGCAATATGTATTTGTCATGGTAATTGGATATGTGCAAGTGTTGAGGTAATGAATGGTATACCAGTTGTAGGGATAACAAAAATTGTGTAATGATGCTTGGAAATGTGTTTCGGGGGCTCTCTGACAGGTGGATAGGTCTAAATAAAAAGGAGACTCTGGCGAAATTTTTTAAAAATACTGGAGTTAGTGTAAATTGGGAAGTTTGCATATCATGTTTTCAAAAACCAAATGATTTCCAAAATCCTCATTCGAGGACGAATGATTTTTTTTAGGGGGGGAGAATGTAAAGACCCGTAAAATTTCTTGTTTAAAAATAATGCCCGAATAAGCCCCCGAGCTGTTATATCGGTGGAAATTCTTAAAATGGACCTTGATTTTTGTAAAAGTACCCCGGGAGTTGAAAGAACTTAATTTTTCCAGAAAGTTGGGTGTTATGCGACGCACTATGCGATCGCATAACGTGTATGCGGACCGCATAGTGGTCGCATACACGGGCAAATCAATGCCCAGCTGAAGGAGTGTTATGCGACGCTCAATGCGATCGCATAACGTGTATGCGGACCGCATAGTGGTCTCATACACGGGCAGAATGTTTCCAAATTTTGGCTCACTTGAGGGCCATTCTGCGGTCCAATATGCGGACCGCATGTCAGGAATGCAATCGCATTCCTGACCGCATATTCGACACGGTCTGTTAATTTTCTAAATTTTTATACCCGACCCCAGTTTCATTTAACCCCTGCCCCCTTTCATTTTAACTGGTTTCTGAACAAAATAGAGAGAAGTGAGAGTGGGTTCTATAGAGAGAAGTCCTCATCTTCCCCAAATTGGTCCTCCATCTCTACCCATGCTTGGAAGTTTATCAAGTAGTAGTCATCTTCTTCATCATAAGAGGTAAGCCTTCACCCTATTTTCTCAAATTCCAGGGATTTAACTAAGAATAAAGCACACATAGGTTGGTTCTTGGGGATGAAAAGTTGGGATCTTGCATGCATGTGAATAATCTTCCATAACCTAGCAAAGGGAAGCAAGTAGAGTAATCTTTCACTAAAAAGGGTTTAGTCAATCTAAGGGATCACATAGTGTTTGATAAAATGCTCAAATGAACTCGAGACTCCTAATTCTAAGGTAAATATGTTGCATTGTGAACTAGATTGACGGTGCTAGGCGGTTCGGTGAATTGCAATAGAAATTAAAAAGGGAAACTCGACTCCAGGTATGTATGGCTAACTTTAATCTTTGTAAAATCACTTGTGGTGTTCGAGCATACGGTACGTGTATTGTTATGAATATGTGTAATTGGTTGTCCAAATTATGTTGAAGCGTGAAGTGTATTACTTGTCTGCCTTTAGTTGATCACCACACTACCATGCTATGTAAAATGGTGCTAGGAGGATAATGAATTCGAGAGTATGAATGTATATGCTAAAGGCTATGTAAAGAAGATGTATCCTTATTGATGAAATCTTCTGTGATTGAACTGTGATTTGCCATCGTTGATATGAGATGTGATTGCTTGGTGGGATCGGGTTGCGCGCCGCAACAGGGGAGATAAGGGTGAGAGGTGAGAAGTGATAAGGGTGTGATTGTGATTGTCGGGTGGGATCGGGTTGCACGCCGCAATAATTGTCAGGTGGGATCGGGTTGCACGCCGCAATAGAAACACAACAAATGATTGTGATTGTCAGGGGGGATCGGGTTGCGCGCCAAAACAGAAGAAATAAGGGTGAAATGTGAGAAGGGACAAGGGTGGAATTGAGATTGTGATTATGATCAACTGAAAATAGTGGAACTTCCATTGTGTATCTTTCTATGTCTTGTGCGGTGATTGTATGACTCTCTGTCTGTCTCTTCCCTGTGCATTATTGAGTTTACTTAGAGTAAAGTTTGTTCATACATACCAGTACAATTCAAATGTACTGACGTCCCTTTGCCGGGGGCGCTACATTCTTGTGATGATTGTAGGTTGTTCTATAGCAGGTACTCCAGCCCACCGACCGTAGTGCCTCCCCTACGTCCTATCAGCTGATTTGGTGAGCCCCTCTCCTCTCGGGGCCCAGTGTGGTTCATGCCACCTTTTCTTCCGGATTTTCATTTTGGTATTTGTGTAAGGTATAGCCGGAGCCTTGTTACCGGCAAGTATTATATATAACTCCTTCGTACTCTTAGAGGCTCCGTAGACAGGAAGTGTGGGTTATGTACTTATGTATTTTGGGCAGTATGACTTGTAGACCACGTAAAGTAAAACTGTGTGTTACGTATATTTTGTAAGTATTGTACTACATGTTGGTAATGGCAGAATTCTATGGTTTAATTTCAAATTGTAAGAATGCGTCTTAATTGTAACTGAATAATGTACATCAGAAATTTCAGGGTAATACGTGGGAAGGAAAAAGAAATCCAAGTCCGCTTGACTGGGGCTACCCGGTCGAGTGTGGGTCGTGTCCCTTGGTTTTGGGGCGTGACAAAATATGGTGTAGACTTGTTCAATTATTTCTTGCTCTGAATATTATTGTTGTATATCATGGTTATTTAGAATTTTATATTATCATATTGTTGGCCCTTAGTAAGTGTCAAAGTCGACCCCTTGTCACTACCTCTTCGAGATTAGGCCAGATACTTATTGGGTACGCATTGTTGTACATTTTGATGTACATGTACATGTATGGATAGTGGCCTTGTTGGCGCAGCGGCATGGTTGGTACGGGGACTTAGGTGAGCTGCATCTTATGAGACGATCCGCAGCCAGCAGAGTCTCCTTCAGAGTATTATATTTTCTCTTCTGTCTAGTTTGTATTCCGAACACATATTGTATTACATTTTAAATTTCTAGAAATTGCTCATGCACTTGTGACACCGGGTTCTTGGATGATTATGGGATTATTCAGTATTTAATTTTGTTAAAGACATCATTATGTACTCAGTGAATTTCATTATTTATTATTTAATGTAAGGAAAAAGAAATTATTTCAAAATACTAAAATGAAAATTTAATTAACTTCCTGGTGTTGGCTTGCATGGCAGTGGTGTCCGGTGCCATCACGACCCTTAATGAATTTTGGGTCGTGACAACCGATTTCATAATGATCAACTAGGGTCTAACATAACTTACATGAACACAGTGGAATTCGATTCTAAGAAAAGGGTTTAGCCAACATACCTCAATTGAGATTTCTTAAACTTTAAAACGTTCTAGAATTCTCAGCAACTTCAATCTATTTTAGAAATATAACAAGTTGAACCAAGAAGATGATCATGATTCTAGCTCATTTTAGCATATTATAAACACTTGGTGTGCATTAAGGTTTTAAAAGCCCTTTTACGAAAGATTCCATCATCCCTCAACCAATTCTCTACCATTTTTAGCTCACAACCTTCTTACATTATTTGATAACACATGCATCCAAGATAACAACTCCCACACCCAAAAACTGTCTTGCTAATTACTCCCTTTTTAGTAGATTTTCGAAATTAAGAGTTAGGGCATAGATTCTTACCTTTTTGATGAAGACTTTCCTTGTTAATCTTCAATGATTGAGCAAGAATTGATGGATAATAGGTTGAAGGTTACTCCCCACCTCTAAGCACTCTTTCTCACTCTAAAAGTATGAGAAATCTTGCTCAAAATGGACTATGGCATATGTTTTAACGAAGTAGGGTCAAGTTATAAAACTCCAAAATGAAGCCCCGGGACAGTTCTGCGGCCCGCAGACCTGTTCTGCGGTTGCATAATGTGCCGCAGAACCGCCCTCCGCAAAATTTCAAGGCTTATTATGCGATCGAAGTGCGGCCCGCGAAATGGTTATGCGGTCGCATAAGTGGCCGCGAAATTGACATAAAAAATAGCCCAAATAGCAGCTTCACTCTACGACCATTCTGCGGCCCGTAGAGTGATTATGCGGCTGCATAATGGACCGCAGAAATGCCCAACTCTGCAAAATATTTTTCTTCCACCTAGCGCATTGTTCAGTCCAAAAAGTCTGTATATTAACCTCTACGCCTACCTCGGTATCACAGAACCCCGATTTTTAGGAAAAACTTCACGGGGCCTTACAGACTTAGTGGAAAGTGCCAAGAAGGCAGCTGCAAAAGGAAAGAAGAAAATGGGTGAGCTAAGTGAAGTGGTCCAGATTGAGGAGATGGACCTGATTCTTCAGGATGAAGATGAGGTTGAGGATGTTGAACTACTCACACCCAATACCAAAAAGAGATAGACTTCTCAGAAAAAGTCTCAAGAAAATGAGGCTGAGGCTGAAGGCTCAATTGTATCCAAAAGTACCAGGTCTGCCAGGAAGAACAAGAAAGTTCAAGTGGTAAACTTTAACAGTAGTTAAAACATATTAGATAACTTTATAGTTTAATAAAATCTAACATAACCGCAAGTTTTTACTAGACTAGTGATCATACCAATACACTTCCTTCTAACATACTATTTTATTTTGTTAAAGCCATGTTGAATTCAAGTTAGGCATAAAACTATAACAGATTTAAGTAATATTTTACTAAAGAAGTAAAAAATTATTCATGTTCTTTTCTCCTTTAGTTTCAACTTGATTTGATGGCTCAATTTTTCGCTTGAAATTAAACAAAATGATTGCTCATTGAAATAAAAAGTTAAAAATAATTTGGTAATTCCAATACCAAAAACTCATTATATAACGATAATATCATATGTATTGACTATACTAAACTTCTTAGATAGTGGCTTACTCATAGATTATATTATGCTATCTAGCTAAAGTACTATGACAAATTGTATTTCCTCTTTAGAATGACAAATAGCATATGCTCAAGTAAAATACATTACTATTTTAATTCAAAATAAGTGTCATGTTAGATTTTCATTTCTGATCCAAAATAAGTGGTATTTTATAAATTGAAGAAACCTTTGAGTATTTATTTTTCAAATTTATCTCTGCTCAAGTAAATGATATATACAATTTTCTTTTAAAAAGTATCCTTGTTTATTTACATTTATCATAAGAGATAAGTGATAATTTAGTCAAATAGTTGTAAGAGTAATATTATTGATTGATTTTCTTACCGATTGCAAAAATCTTGAAAGACATATTGACTCTATTCATAAGTCATTCCAGATTGGTAGTGTAACATAAAAAGTAATAGGCTCGTGCTAGCACTGGCCAAATACATCTACTCTAGTTTAAGAAGAGAGTGATGCAGTTGTTGGATTCAACTTTTTTTCTCCACTGCAGCAACACACCTTTCTTAAAAAAATTATTACATAAGGATAGGGGGAAAAAAGGAAGAAAACATAAATACCTCACATAATTTTTATGGAGGAACTCTTGAGGTCGTTTGCTTTAGAAACATGTTATGTAGGAATTATTATACACGGATTAATAATGTAAGGACTAGTAATGTAGAGATTTTTTATCGAGCATTTGATTCTTAATAAAAATAGAATATAAAGGGTATTAATAATTTATTTGAGGAAACGAAAAAGAGTAAGTTTGTTATACCAAGTTATATTAGGCATAAAATAATATACACATCGAGTTATAAACGTATATCATGACTAGTTATGCTTTATACAAAACTTATATCATAATTATTTTATCTTAAACCTCAAATCAAACGAGCGCACATGGATCATTTGCTTTAGAAATAAGTTATGCAGGGGTTATAATATAGAGATAATAATGCAAAGATTACTTTTTACAAGAAGTTTAGTTTTTGTACTAAAAATGAGATATATAGGATGAAAATTATAAAATAAAAGGGTTCACGACGTTGCATTCACGAGGTTACTGTAAACGTTTTTTTTTTGTTTCCACTCGGTGTCCGGTATCCACATTGGGGCCCGACTAAATCCGGATTCGCGTCGGGAAGTCCCACATTGGGGGGTAAAGCGCTTTACCCCCCAATGTGGGACTTCTCGACGCGAATCCGGATTTGTCGGGCCCCAATGTGGGTATCGGACACCGGGTGAGAAACCAAAAAAAGTTTACAGTAACGTCATGAATGCAACGTCGTGAACTCTCCGATTCACATAACTCTTAAGTCTGGATTGGGTTGTACGAAGTCGATCCTGAATCAATTTAACCTTTTCCAAAGCATCCTGAACCAAGTCCGTACCCAATAGTCTAGCCTCACCCGGCTCAAACCAACCCACCGGAGTCCGGCACCCTACAATACAAAGCCTCGTATGGGGCCATCTGAATGCTCGACTGATAATTGTTGTTGTAGGCAAACTCCGCAAGCGGAAAGAACTGATCCCAGGAACCCCCAAACTCCATCTCACACACACGAAGCATATCCTCCAATATCTGAATAGTGCGCTCGGACTGTCCATTTGTCTGAGGGTGAAATGTTGTACTCAATCTACCCCAGTACTTAACTCCTGTTGTACGGCTCTCTAGAACCACGATGTAAAATATACCCTAGTCAAAGATGATAGATATCAGCACGCCATGAAGCCTGAAAATCTCGCGAATATAAATCTGAGCAAGCTGCTCCGAAGAGTAAGTAGTCATCACTAGAATGAAATGAGCTGGCTTGGTCAATCTATCCCCAATCACCCAAACTGCATCGAACTTTCTCTGAGTCCGTGAGAGCCCAACAACAAAATCCATAGTAATCCGCTCCCATTTCCACTCTGGAATTTCTAGCTTATGAAGCAATCCACCTGGTTGTTGATACTCATACTGGCAATTTAGGCATTGAGATACATACTCCACTATGTCCTTCTTCATTGTCCTCCACCAATAATGCTGCCTCAGGTCCTGATACATCTTCGCGACACATGGATGAATGGAGTACCGCGAACTGTGAGCCTCCTAGAGAATCAACTCACGCAAGCCATCTACATTAGGCACACATAGCCTGCCATGCATTCGTAATACACAGTCATCTCCAACAGTGACCTCCTTGGCATCGCCGTGCTAAACCATGTCCTTGAGGACAAGCAGTTGGGGCCCGTCATACTAACGCTCTCTAATATGATGATAAGGAGAAGACCGAGAACCCACACAAGACAAAACTCAAATCGGCTCATAAACATCCAATCTAACAAACTGGTTGGCCAAGGCCTAAACATCCAAGGCTAATGGCCTCTTTGCTACCGGTAGATATGCTAAACTACTCAAACTTTCTCCTTGCGACTCAAGGCATCGGCCACCACTTTGGCCTTCCCGGGATGATATAGAATGGTGATATTATAGTCTTTAATCAACTCTAACCACCTTCGTTGTGGCAAGATAAGATCCTTCTGTTTGAACAGATGTTGTAAACTCCGGTGGCCGGTGTAGACCTCACAAGGGACACCGTACAAAATAGTGCCTCCAAATCTTCAAGGCATGAACAATAGTTGCTAACTCGAGGTCGTGGACAGGATAGTTCCTCTCATGCACCTTCAGATTTCTAGACGCGTACGCAATCACCCTACCACCCTACATCAACACCGCACGGAGACCAATACACAATGCTTCACAGTATACAGTATAATACCCCGAACACGAAAGCAACACTAACACTAGGGCTATGATCAAAGCTGTCTTGAGCTATTGAAAGCTCTCCTCACACTCCCCCGTCCACCTGAACAGAGCACCCATCTGGGTCAATCTGGTCATATGTGTTGCAATAGACGAGAAACCCTCTACAAATCGACGGTAATATCCTGCCAAACCAAGAAAACTCTAGATCTCCATAGATGAAGACGTTCTAGGCCAACTGTCACGACCCAAAAATCCCACCTTCGGGCCATGACTGCGTCTAACGTTGAACCCGCTAGACAAGCCAACGTTTGAACTAAATAAAACTTATTAACAACGAATGCGAACAAGATAACCAAGGCTTCGATCGCCCACCATATAAAATTTAACAAAATAACCCAAAATACAACATAGCACTTTTCGAAATAAAACCCATAAACGAAATCCCAGAACTGGTGTCACATACTCACGGACTATCTAAGATATTACTACAAGCAAAAGGTCTGAAATAAGTACATAAGACTGTCTTTGAAATACAAGGTAAGACAGAGCTGAAAGTGGAAGGTAGAAGGTGACGTCAAGGCCCACGAACGTCTGCGAGTCTACCTCGAGTCTCCTGTGTGACTGAATGAGATGCTCCGATCGTCAATGATCTACGGGTCCGGCTGCGTAGTCTGCACAATATAAAGAAGTGCAAGAGTAGCATCAGTACAACCGACCCCATGTACTGAGTAAGTGTCGAGCCTAACCTCGGCGAAGT
>ML298179.1:138137-155426 GCA_005239495.1 Nicotiana undulata | reverse complement strand
TATCTATCATATCAGACCGAGGTACTCAGTTTACCTCCCATTTCTGGAGAGTATTTAAGAGAGGGTTGGACACTCATATAGAGTTGATCACAGCTTTCATCCTCAGACGAACGGACAGTCTGGGCGCACTATTCAGACTTTGGAGGATATGTTGCGGGCATGTGTTATTGATTTTGGTGGTTCATGGGACCAGTTCTTGCCGTTAGCAGAGTTTTCCTACAACAACAGTTACCAGTCGAGCATTCAGATGGCTCCGTATGAGGCGTTGTATGGTAGGCGATGTCGATCTCCAACCGGATGGTTAGAGCCCGGAGAGGCTAGATTATTGGGTTCTGAATTAGTCTAGGATGCCTTGGATAAGGTGAGGGTTATTCAAGATAGGCTGCGTACAGCTCAGTCCAGGAAGAAAAGTTATGCAGATCGCAGAGTTTGAGATTTGGCTTTCATGGTAGGAGACCAGGTGTTCCTTCGAGTGTCGCCTATGAAGGGCGTGATAAGATTCGGAAAGAAGGGCAAGTTGAGCCCTAGGTACATTGGTCCATTTGAGATTTTAGATAAAGTAGGAGAGGTGGCCTACAGACTTGCCTTGCCACCGCATTTATCCGCAGTGCATCCCGTGTTTCATGTATCCATGCTCCGGAAGTATATTTCAGATCCATCTCATGTTCTTGACTTCAGCGGTGTCCATTTGGACAAGGATCTGACTTATGAGGAGGAGCTAGTAGCCATACTAGATAGGAAGGTTCGACAGTTGAGGTCAAAGATTTATCCTTCGGTCCGTGTTCAGTGGAGGGGTCATCCTACCGAGGCAGCTACCTAGGAGTCCGAGTCCGATATGAGGAGTCGTTATCCCCAGCTTTTCTCAAATTCTGGTACTTTACTATGTCCATTCAAGGACGAATGTTTGTTTTAGAGGTGGAGATTGTGATGACCCAAAAGGTCATCCTAGGTAATTCCAGCTAAATCTGTGTTCCGAGGCCTCGAAAGCCTCCGTTAATCTCACCTCTATATGCGTGCGCAGCCCGGGCAGGTAGCCGGGAAGCTTCCATGTGAAAAGTTGTTAAAGATGGGATTTTTGAATTGAATAATTGAATAAAGTTGACTTTGGTCAACATTCTTGGTAACGGACCTGGACCTGTGATGTGACGGTCCCGGAGGGCCCGTAGGAAAATATGGGACTTGGGCGTATGCCCGGAATCAAATTCCGAGGTCCCATGCCCGAGAAATGAATTATTAAAGAAAATTATTTTTAGGAAATAATAAAGGATTGTGAAAATAAGTAATTATGTGAAAGCCGTGTTACCGGGCCCGTATTGCGGTTTCGAAGCCCGGAACAGGTTTATTATATGTTATTTGTCCTATATGTGGAATTTGGTGTAAAACGGGCTTAATTTGATTGGTTTCGGATCCAAATGAGGAAAAAGGGAGTTAATGAACTTGTGGGGTTTCTAAAGAATTTGAAATTTGGCTTGAGAGGTGATTTTATGTTCCCGAGGTCCGAATGAAATTCCGAGACCGGGAATAGTTCCGTTGTGTTATTTATAACTTATCTGCAAAATTTGAAGTCATTCCGAGTGGTTTAGGCCGGTTCGGCGCGTTGAAGTGAATTCTAGAATTTCAAAGCTCTTAAGTTTGATTAATTTGGTTTTGGGGTTTGATTTCGAGTTCCGTTGTTGTTTTTCATGTTCCGAAAGTTCGAGCGAGTCTGTATCATGAATACAGACTTGCCGGTACTTTTGGATGGGGTCCCGAGGGGCTCGGGTGTGTTTCGGACCCCCGAGAGCTAAGTTGGAAATACCAGAAAATCTGCTATTTGGTTTCCTTCTCTGCGATCGCAGAAGGTGGGTTGCGATCGCGGAGAAGGATTTTGCTGGGCTTGTGATTGTTCACTGCGATCGCAGCCTCCTCTTCGCGATCGCATAGGTCTGGATTCCACACCTTCGCGATCGCAGCCCGTTTCTTGCGATCGCATTGAGTCGCGTTTGGGTCGGGTGAGTTTGTTCTTCGCGATCACAGGAACCTTGTCGCGATCACAGAGGTCTTGCCAGTTATTCTTCGCGATCGCAAGACCTCTGCCGCGATCGCAGAGGTCTAGTCAGTTGGCCTTCGCGATCGCAGGCCTCTTGTCGCGATCGCAGTGAAGGAATCACTGGCAGTGTTATTAAATACGGGAATTAGCCTCATTCCACCATTTTTATCTTCCTCCTCAAGATTTTAGAGAGCTTGTCAAAGAACCTTCCTTCATTAAAATTGAGGTAAGTAAATTTCATAGTTTTATTAGTTTCAAACACTAAAGTTAAATTCACTAATTAATCATCTAAAAATCATAGAATTAAGTAGTAAATTTTAGGGTTCTTGGGGATTTTGGGATTTTTCCGAGTTAGGCCATGAATTCTTGCATAAATTACATAACTTCGATCCTTAGACTCCGGGTAATTGATTCCTTCATGAATTTTCGGAAATTCGAACGTGTGGGCCCGGGTTTGAATTTTAGTATTGTTGGAGGAATAGTAGGAAATGTATAATTTGGCTTGGGAATTGGTTTATGGAGTACTTATTAATGATTATAAATCCATTATGTCTAGATATTCCCGATTCGGAGTTGAATTCGAGAGGAAAGGCTGTGATCGAGGCTTGACCTGCATTTTCTTGGAGCCGAGGTAAGTGTTTGGCTTAACCTCAGCTTGAGGGATTAGGTATAGAGTCTTACTTGTTATGTGAAACTCATGTCCAACGTATAGGCGTGGTGACGAGTGCCTATGCGTTGCGGTCAAGCATGCCCGTGAGTCATTTGTGATGAAACTTACTATGTTCTTAATTTTCTCCGCCCTGTGAGTAATTGGTGAATTAAAAGTGATACCTTGATGTTGTTTCATGACGTGGAGAGTTATTGAGTGATTTATTTCAGTTGAGGTTTACACTGTTGAATTTGTAATTCTGACGCGAGGTTGGTTATAGCTGAGACCCTTGTCGGGCATTTGTTGATGTTGTAAATGATGATTTCTCCTTGCCGGAACAATAGAATTGTATTGAATATTTCCATGCACTTGAGACTTCGTATTGTTTACTTTCATATTATTGTTGCCTTGTGTTTTTATTATAAGTCGCACGAGGGGACATGTCGTGCTGACTGCTTGTTATTATATATGCACGAGGGGACATTCTGTGCCGAGTGATTGTGAGGTTATGCACGATGGGACATTCCGGGCCGAGTGTTATTATATATGCACGAGGGGATATTATGTGGCGAGTGATTGTGAGGTTATGCACGAGGGGAAATTCCGTACCGAGTGTTATTATATATGCGCGAGGGGACATTCCGTGCCGAGTGACTGTGAGGTTATGCACGAGGGGACATGTCGTGCCTTTTCTGTTCATTATATGTTTGAGAAGCTATATTTCTGCCTTGTCTTTACGTTTCATTTATTACCATGTACTGTTGTGCTAGCATACTGTTACCCTATCTCCCCAGCATGTTCTCCCCGTATCTGCCTTACTTGCTTATTTCTGTTGCCATTTTTCCTTTTATTATGTAAAATTGCACAGGTACATATGTTGTGTTGGTCCTAGCCTCGTCACTACGTCGCCGAGGTTAGGCTCGACACTTACTCAGTACATGGGGTCGGTTGTACTGATGCTACACCTACACTTCTTTATGTTGTGCAAGCTACGCAGCCGGACCCGGANAACTGCTATGTTATATTTTGGTTATTTTGTTAAGTTTCGTATGGTGGGCCATCGAAGCCTTAGATATCTTGTTCGTATTTGTTGTTAATGAGTTTTTATTTACTTCGAACGTTGTCTTGTCTAGCGGGTTCAACGTTAGATGCAGTCATGGCCCGAAGGTGGGATTTCGGGTCGTGACACCCACGGAGAAGGTCCATCTCCAGAACATAGCACTCGGACAAG
This sequence comes from Nicotiana undulata, assembly GCA_005239495.1. Classification (NCBI taxonomy): domain Eukaryota; kingdom Viridiplantae; phylum Streptophyta; class Magnoliopsida; order Solanales; family Solanaceae; genus Nicotiana; species Nicotiana undulata. Next base: position 151,517 of record ML298179.1, on the reverse strand, counting down.
ATCCATGTCCAGGGAAGATCCATCCCTCGATATATGTGCGCTCACTGGGGGGTGTAAAGACTCCGGAGGGGCTCCTATAAGCCCAAGCGCTATATCAAGCCAACGAAGGCATGATTCCAGGGTCGTTGCGGTGTGCAGTCCGACCTCATAACTGTCTCAAAACCAAGCTCCAAGCCTCACTCAGTCAGTACCTTCCAGTCTCACTCATCATGCTCTATCATATGAAAATCATCCCACACCAATGATAATATAGAATAAATTAGCAATTTACAAGACTGAGGCATGAAAAATATACTATGACATGACTGAGTACATGAAAACAATAATCATAAACAGAGACAGCAATAATCGACCGTTCTGGTCTGAACATATCGGCGTGAAGCCTTAACATTTATACTTAGCATGATTTCTATTGCGTTCAAGGAAGTCTCTACCTTCACAATACCAATATCAGTATGAAACAACCCTTAAACAGTGTCATGGGATGAGCCAGGCCACTTACATTCGGTGAACGCGTGTATGCCCGTCACTTGGCAAGTGCGTCACCTTAATTAACATCAATTATCAGATAATTTGGGGTTTCGAACCCTCAGTTCCAAGTTTGGAAGCGTTATTTACCTCAAAACCGGCTAATATACTACTCCGCAGTGCCCTTGCCTCAAAATTCGGCCTCCGAGTGCTCCAAATCTACCAAAAATTAGACGTATATCATTATAATATGCTAAGGAATGAATCCCAATCAAAGTTTATCAAGAATACTCAAAAATCCCGAAATTGGTCAAATCTGACTCTCGGGCCAGCGTTTTGTAACTCGATAAAATTTACACCACAAGAATCCTCGTCCTCCCACGAGTCTATACATACCAAGAACACTGAAATCGGAGTCCAAATGACCCCTAAAATTCCCATTTTAAAGCCTCTTAGTCCCAAGCCTTAATTACCCAATTTGCACATATTTTTCCCTGATTTTCCACCATAAATCCGACCTTTAATCACATATAAACGAGTTTAGAGTCCAAAAACCTTACCTCAATGAAGCACTATCGAATTCCCTCCTCAAAAATCCTTCAAAAGCTTCAAACCCGGATAAAATATTGAGAAAGATGGCTAAAATTCGCAAAGGCACGCTTTTATACCTTCTGCCCAGTGGTTCCGCACCTGCGACCACTTACTCGCACCTGCGGAAAATCCCAAGCAGCTCAACTTCCGCACCTGCGATCGACCTCCCGCACCTGCGGCCTCGCAGGTGCGGAAATTACCTCGCACCTGTGGACTCTTCTCACTCAGCCAAACTTTTGCACCTGCGGAGCCATGTTAGCTCCTGCGGGACCGCACCTGCAGCTCCCCTTCCGCAGGTGCGAAAACACCAGTAATAGCAACATCAGCAATAGAAAAACCATTCCAACTCCCCGTTAATCACCCAAAACCATTCCGAGCCCCTCGGAACCCCAACCAAATGTACCAACGAATCAAATATGATTATTAAAACTTAGTCGATCCTTCAAAACATCAACCACAACATCAAAACCCCAAAAACACATCGAATTCAAGCCTATGAACTTTGAATTTTCTAAATTCCACCAACGATTCCGAAACTATCCAAAACGACTTCGATTGACCTGAAATTTTGCAGACATATCCAAAATGACATTACGAATCTGTTCCTATTGTCGTAATTCCATTACGACTTCGATAGCCTATTTTCCACTGCCGACCGGAAATCGCCAAAAACTAACCTTCGCCAATTCAAGCCTAATTCTACACCAGACATCACAAAAATATTCCAAACACACTCCTAAGTCCCAAATCACCTAACGAAGCTATCCGAGCCATAAAATACGTATTCTGGGGTCGTTTCCCAATAAGTCAACTTCCGGTTGACTTTTCCAATTCTTAGGCTACTTTTAGAGACTAAGTGTCTCCATTCCTCCTATAACCACTCCGAACCCGGACTAATCAACTCTAACACATCATGCACATTCTAACCAAGCTACAACCATGCAGAAGTAGTGAAAATAATGCATGTTCTACATAACGACCGACCGGGTCGTTACACCCCTCCTATATAAAGGGGACCCTTGTCAATTCTTGCACACGTGATATTCAATACAAGAACAATATCTACTCTCTAACTTAAACATTCTCCACTATCAACGCCTTTGATTTATTGCTTACATTTACAGTATTTCATTTGTTGTTCTTCTTTTATTAATCATCATTGATCATAAATAGCCGTCTTCGAGGCCCATAGAACTGTTATAGCTTCATCGACCATCCATTGTTAATATCGAGCTTCGACCTCGAGGTCCTATCTCGGCCGACTCGACCCCCGATTCCGGGCAGTCTGGTTTGCCTATCTCAGTCTTCTATCACTCTTATATCATTTCCTTAACTCCCACATAGCATCTACTTCTTAACAACTAGCGCTAAAATAAATCACATATTTTTAGAACCACAAAATCAAATTTAATTGTAATTACCATTTTCAAGGTAAACAGTTTGGCGCCCACCGTGGGGTTAAAAATAATAGTGATTGTTTTAGTGTTGATTCCCTGAAAAACATGAGTTATTCGTCACACTTTTTATGTCCAAGAATCTTTGATTTCAGGTCAAAATGTCTAACTTAGTGAATGCACACGAAAAAAATGGTGTTGAGGATCACGGGGAGAATGGTGTAGCTGTTTCAGGCACGGGTGTACCACTGCTAAACCCTGAGAACACACAAGAGCCAATTCCCGTGGATGTAGGCTCACGCAACGCGCAACATGTCGATATAAACTCACACACTGACGGTGGTGCGCGCCGAGAAAACGAACAGGAGGTTCAGAAAACTCCAGCTCGGGAGGAAAGAGAAGTCATCCTCCATGAGATTTTTGAAATGCTACAGGCACAACAAGTGGCAATTACTCGGCTACAAATCCATAAAAAGACTTCGAGTGCAATAGCACCGGGAACGGCTCCTCAAGTCGAACAGGCACCGGAGAGGTTGAGTAACAACGAGTCAACAACCGACTCCGTTGTTATAAGAATGCTCAAAGACATCACGAAGAGGATTGAGCCAAGGTTCTCAGAGAGAGAACCAAGGCCATCGAGCCAGACCTCCCAAGGTTCTCATTTATCGTCACACAACGTCTAACAATCATGGTTCTTATCGAACCGTCGAAGAGTCGGATGAACACAAAAACTTCAAAAAAGTCTTTAGTGAGGGAAAATATAGCCATACTAAAAGTCGTGTCGACCCAAAGTGTAAGAGCCTAGTCAATTCAAAGAACCAAAGAGTCGATGAGTTCGAGTCAAAATCCGACTCAAAGACTGAGCCCTAAACGGTTAACTAAAAAACGCCTAAGGGAAAATGCATAAAAGCCTACGGGCCAACCTAAAAATGACTAAGGGAAAATATATAAGAGCCTACGGGCCAACTAGCCTCAGGGCCGACTAGAGGTCATAACAATCTAACACGTAAGAGCCTAAGAGCCAGCATAGAAGAATCTCAGGACCAATTTTTAAGACCTAAAGGTCAACTAAGTCGAGGCTTGATTCGGGGGCTAAACCCTAAACGGTCAATTTTCGGCCACTACAAAATCGCTCATCAAATACAGGAACCTAAGGGTTTACCCTGAGGTCCAAATCTAGGACCGATGGCTAAATGAGCATCNTCTTGTAAGTATGCCCCTTTGATCTTTCAATATATATATATATATATATATATATTGAAAGATCAAAGGGGCATACTTACAAGACTTGTGTCTAAAGTTCTTACATAGGAAAAAACAAATATAACCCTAATCTATCACCGGGGTTGTGCTCCCCCTTGGAGTTTATGCCTTCATCAGCTCTAGCTCCGTCCTCGGGGTCTTCAACATCCTCTTCCCCCTCGGGGACTTCGCCTTCATCTCCATCATCTTCTGAGCCACTACTCAATTCGCCTTCAGAAGTGAGGAAGGCAACAACCTCCTCTTCTAGGGTCTTCACCCTCTTGATCTCATCATACAGGTCGATGCCCCCAGCATGTATATCCTCGAGAGCCTGACTCCGAGATTCTAATCGAGCATGCTCCACAACTCAGGACAATTGTAGCTCGGCCTCCTCGGAAACCTTCCTAGCCTGAGCATTTGCAGCAACAACATCCTCTTTATACGAGGACATGAGCACTTCGACTTCAGCCCTAGATGCAAATAGCGCCGCAACCGACTCAGCGTCAAGATCTTTATACTTGTTACTCTCAGCCCTTACATCACGAAGCTGATTTTTGACCGAGGCCACCTTTCCCTTGAGAGTACCTCTCTCGGTGATCATGTCACTCACGTGCCGCTTGAGTTCGAGAATTTCGGCGTCTTTGGCTCAGAGCTCTTCCTTCACCAGAGCATCTTTCTTCTCAAACTGCAAAAATCAGCCCGAAAGTGTCAGAACACTAAAGTCGGGTAAATATGCAGACAAAAACAAATAGAGACTATATTACCTACTCAACAAGACAAGTCCTCTCTCGGGACGCCGCCTCCAAACAAGCCCGAAGGCTGCAGAGTTCCTCCTCTTTCTTGGCATAGCGAGCTCTAAGCTCGTTAGCCCTCGAGGTAAGCCTCATTTACTCACCTTCGTAGTGAGTCACCTCGGCTTGAAACTTGGCAAATGTCTGATTATAAAGCACCTTGGCCTGGAATCATGAAAGAAACAACGTAAGAAAGATGAAGATCAAGGCACCGAGCAAAATTTGTGAAAAATTACTTGTTCGCAAAGCCTATCGAGCTCACTGAAAATGAATGATGCGTTGAGCTCAGGGTTTTCCTCGGCTATAGTTAACAGCCCTTCAAACACATCTTTGTCCCCAACAGGCGCCCCCGTATTGGGAAATCCCTATCTTGGGCATCCTGCAACTACCCCGAAGGTAAAGCCAGTTTCGGAGGAGAATTGCTCACATCAATGACCCCGGATGGATCGATCGGGGCCTTCTCTTGCCTCTGAGGAACTTCAGAACTAGGCTCCTCCGGCCCACCTGCCGAGCGCACTTTAGCTCGGGGAATATTTTGGCCAACAGTCGGCTGGAGGAAATTATCCGATACAACCTCAACGGCTCCCTCAGCCCCGGGCGGGGCAACAACGACATCAAACTTTGATTTAGTAGCCTCCAGCTTGACAGTAATCGGCTCAGCAAGATGTGGTACAGCCAGGTTTTCTCCTCCCACGGGCTCTATCAAGGAATCAATTTTCTCCAGCTCGAGGACTCTCAGATACTTCAGCAGCTAAGGCCATTGAATCAGCCTTGGACTCTTTCACTTTGGCCTTATTTGATTTTGAAGGCTCGGCCGACGATTTCCTTCTTTTCTTCTTCTCTTTGTCAGGTTTCAGGGTATCTGCTTCCTCAGGCGGTGCGTCCCTCATCGTGGAGGCCTCTCCCAGACCTGCATAAATACAAAATATCACCATGGGGTGCGACGATGTAGTCGGTGATGTTTTTTCTGAAAAATGCAATTACAACAAGAATAACGGCTTACCATGGTTCTTTGCTTCCGATCGAGCCCCTGAGAAATTGCGCCACACGCGCTCAACATATGGGCAAGTCGAATCTAGCTAGTCGATCCAGCCCGAGAGATCCTTAATCGTGCCAGGGTACACCGCAACAGCTGCATCAACGAAAGGAGTTAATTCATGGAGAAATTAATCCAACGAAAAAATAAAATACCTTACTAACATATCCACTTACGTTTCACATTCTACTTTTCGGGGAACAGCATCATTTCTGCCGAAACTAGGTCTGAGGTCCTAACTCGGATTAAATGGTTCATCCACCCTCTGTCCCTAACCTCGTCAGTACAAGAGAAAAAAGCCCTTGAGGCCCGGCATTGGAGTTTGATCAAGCCACCGCGAAAGAGCCAGGGGCTATACATTCTAACCAAGTGGTCAAGGGTAAAAAGCATCCCCTTTGTGATGATCCAAAGGGTCATTCTAAGGAATTAGACCCAATTCTAGGCTTATTAGTCATAAAAATACTAATTTCAAATACCTCTATTTGCGTGTGCAGTACGGGCATGAAACTGGAAAGCTTTTGTGTTAAGGGATGAGAAATAGAAATTTCTAGAGTTAAAATTTGATTATAGTTGACTTTGATCAATATATTGAGTAACGGACCCTGATCAGTGTTCCGGCGATCCCGGGAGGTCCGTAGTAAAATATGGGACTTGTTCTACTGGTTAATTCAAGAAATAAAGAAATGAAATAATATGTGAAATATATGATATCGGGCCCGTATTTTGGTCCCTAGGCTCGAAACAAGTTCGTTATGTTATGTAAGTCCAATATGCGAAGTTTTATGAGAATTGGAGTTGATTTGGTGTAATTCGGACATCCGGTTGAAAAGTTAGAAATTTGAGTGTTCTTGAGGAAACCTTGAGTTTTGAGGCTAAATTTGTAGATTTTGATGTTATTTTTATGATTTGATCGCACTAACAAGTCCGTATGATGTTTTTAGATTTGTGTGCATGTTTGGTTTGGAGCCACGAAGGCTCGGGTTAGTTTCGGATAGGCTACGAAGTGTCTAGACTTAGAAAAATACACCAACAGTTGAACATTTGGTGTGCAGGCCTCAGATCTCGCAAATGCGAGGTCGGGCTTCGCAAAAGCGAAGCCAATGACCAGCCTCTAATCTCGCAAATGCGAGGTCCTAGGTCACAAATGCGAATGACCCTGCTCGCAAATGCGAGGTCCTGTTCGCATTTGCGATAATTCTCCGGAAGGCCTAGGGTTAGCAAATGCGAGACCCGCAACCTGTTATATCAGCTTTTTGACGGGATTTTCACTTCTTTTTCAACTTTCTAAAACCCTAAACATCCATAGGCAATTTTTCAAAGACCCAAACTTCTCCAAACCATTGGTAAGTGATCTCTAACCAATTTCTTTCAATTCCTAACAACTTTTAACAAGAAATCAACCAAGAATCTAGAGTTTTGATGGTAAAAATTTGGTTTTTGGGGTAGAACTTAGGAATTTCAAATTTTGGGGAATTGGACTTCGAATTGAGGCCTGACTCCAATACCAATTGTATCCGTGCTCGGGGAAGATTGGGTAAACGGTTTTTGGTCCGAACTTCGAGTTTAGACCAAGCGGGTCCGGGGTCAACTTTTTGAAATGGAATTGAAAAACTTAGGAAAACCATTGTTTTCAATAAAGATGATTCCTTTAGGCTATGATTGATAACATTGAACCAATTGTGATTAGATTCGAGCGGATTAGAAGCAAATTCTAAAGGAAAGGCAGTGCTAGAACAGTGAATTGCTTGCGATATCGAGGTAAGTGTTTGGTTTAACCTTGACTTGAGGGAATAGGAATCCCCACTTAATTGCTATGTGAATTTGCATGTGTGTGGTGTATAGGTGAGGTGACGAGTATCTATGCACCACCAAATTGTCTGTTAAACATGATCCTTGTTCCGTTTCCAACTAAATTGATTCCGGTCTGGATTGTTCTATGCCATTATTGTTTCTATGGTTACTTGGCCTTATTATTTTGTTGTTGAAAGTTGTTGAGGTTATTTTCGAATATCGGTGGTTTGTTTGGTTTCCTTGTGATACATGAGCGTGGTGTAGTTTGACATTATTTTTACGAGATGTATATAATTATGTGCTTGTTGGTTTCAATTTTTGGTGATAAAAATGATGAGTTTTGAGGAGTACGATTTTCTGTTTGCAATTGTTGAAATAAAAGTGTTGTGAAAGACTTGGCCTGAACTGTGAAATTTTTCTTTTTTATAAACAAAATTGATTGTGATAAGGGGGCTGTGATAAGGGGGAGAAATTGATTGTGATATGGGCGAAATTGATTGTGATATGGGTGAAATTGATTTTTGATAAGGGTGGACACTTATGTTTTTATTGGGTTTAAAAAATGTTTTGCTGTTTTTTTGAATCTCAAGGATTTGAAACTTACCGATTTGAAAACTTACTTTACTCTACCATTTTTCGTATTTCGTATTTACTTCTATTTTAAAAGTAAAAACTTTGGACGTATTGGAAATTTATGTGAGATACTGGTGACAGCTGAGGCCTAGAGTAGGCGACTGAGTTATTTTATTTATCGTTGCATTTTATCTTCCTTGCTGTGTAGAATTGTTTTCTGGCTTCATTATATATATATATATTGTTACAGGTTAAGTTATAATTGTCCCGCCTTAGCCTCGCCACTACTTCGTTGAGGTTAGGCTCGAACACTTACTCAGTACATGGGGTCGGTTGTACTGATACTATACTCTGCACTCTTTTGTGCAGATCTAGGTACTAACCAGCAGTAGAGATTTTGAGTAGCCACCCATTCATTAGGAGACACGAGGTACATCTGCTGGCGTTCGCAGATCCCGAGAGTCTTCTCCTATTTTTATAGAACTGTTTTAGTATATTCAGAACAGTTACACTATTTCTTTCAGCCCAGTATTTGTAGTATTATTTAGTCGTTCGTGGATTGTGACACCAGACCCTTGGTAGTTTGAGTTATTTATATAATTAGTTTGTGGTTCGTTTTATTAAATTGCTCGTTCGTTATATTTTGAATTAATCGTTCAAAGTCGTTAGATTTAGTTTATTTTGGGAATTGTTTTGTCATGATTAAATGGTTAATTAAAGAAGCTAGTTAATCGAATTCTAACATTGGCTTGCCAAGCGAGTGTGGTGTTAGGCGCCATCACGATCCCTAAGGTTAGGAATTCGTGTCGTGACACCCTTGATCATGTTCGTGAAATGTCTGGTCTTGTAAACAATGCACCAAAACGACGGATGTACTTGGCCAAGGGTCACTTGATATCGCTTGCAGAAGTCAAGGATCACAGGGTCAATTTGAGGGCGACCATGGTTCCACCGGGCCGAGGGTAAATGGATAAGTATACACACTGAGGATCGGCCTCGTATGTGGTTATATCTTCTTCCTGAGAGGGAATCTTCACCAGCACCGAATCCCCCCAACGGCAGTCTACTTTCACCTTCTTGATATCCGGTATTAAGCTGATATATCGAGATATGGGTTCACAACGTCTCGGCCTCGAGCAAGGTTTATCAACCTTGAAATCGGAGGATATTTCGCATGCCCCGGGGAAGCACTCCTCAAGGCGAGGAGGTAATGTTGCCTTGCCTTTAGACGAGCGTGAAGAAGAGGAAAACTTATCGCCTTGGGGGACATTGGTAAAAGTCTTTGCCATTCCTTTAAAAGATTTATGAAAGGAGAAAGAAGTGTAATTAGAGAAAGAACACAAGGGAGAAATAAGAAGAACTCTTTTGGAATCTTGAGGTTGTGGTGAAAAATAAGAAGCGAAGGAGGAAGTATTTATAAAGGCGTGTCATGTACGTTAGAGGAGGCCAGAAGGCAATCGGCGCCATAATCAATTCAAGGGTTGTATGGACGCGACCTTTTGTTACCCTTTTTGTCACATTAATCGCTTTATATGGCGTAACTGATGTAATAATGGAAGCATTTAAGGGTCGGAAATTCAAAACGTTTCTTGTCCTTTCATTCCAAGAAAGGGGACTATCTATATACAGTCAAAATCGGGAAAGACCGGTCTTGAGGTTTTTATGACGTTCCGAGCCTGGTCTCAATGGTGTCGGAGCAAGACCCGAAGATCGACTCCAAAGTGAACTCCTCGAAGAGATACATCGGGGGATCAATATACCTAGAGATAAGGTGAAGATCGGAGCCCGTTGTGGAAAGGCGCGGGACTCCTAAAAACATGTGGCTGAAGCTGACAAGCGCCTGCAAGAATAGTACAAGTCCGTACCTGACCATTAAATAGATGTACCAGATGTTCTATTTTGAAATAATTATACATATACCATGTTGGGATCCACCTCTTATATAAAGGGGACCCTTGTCAATTCTTGCACACATGATATTCAATACAAGAACATTATTTGCTCTCTAACTTAAACATTCTCCACTATTAGCTCCATTGATTTATTGCTTACATTTACAGTATTTCATTTATTGTTCATCCATTATTACTCATCATTGATCATAAATAGCCTCCTTCTAGGCCCATAGAATTGTTATAGCTTCATCGACCATCCACTGTTAATACCGAGCTTCGACCTCGAGGTCTTATCTTGGCCGACTCGAAACCCCCGATTCTGGGCAGTCTGGTTTGCCTATCTCAGTCTTCTATCACTCTTATCTCATTTCCTTAACTCACATATAGCATCTACTTATTAACAACTAACATTAAAATAAATCACATATTTTTAGAATCACAAAATCAAATTTAATTGTAATTACCATTTTCAAGGTAAATAGTTTGGCACCCACCTTGGGGTTAAAAATAATAGTGATTCTTTTAGTGCCGGTTCACTGAAAAACACGAGCTATTCTTCACACTTTTTTTTGTCCAAGAATCTTTGATTTCAGGTCAAAATGTCTCACTCAGTGAATGCATATGAAAACAACGGTGTTGAGGATCAAAGGAAGAATGGTATAGTTGTTTCAGGCGCGGGTGTACCACTACTAAACGCTGAGAATACACCAGAGCCAATTCTCGTGGATGAAGGCTCACGCAACGCCTAACATGTCAATATAAACTCCCACACTGACGGTGGTGCGCGTCGAGAAAACAAATAGGAAAACTCCAGCTCGGGAGGAAAGAGAAGTCAGCCTCCATGAGATTTTTGAAATTCTACAGGAAAAACAAGTGTCAATTACTTGGATACAAAGCCATCAAAAAGTTTCGAGCGCAATGGCACCGGGAACGGCTCCTCGAGTCGAACAGGCACCAAAGAGGTCGAGAAACAACGGGTCAATAGCCGACTCCGCTGTTATAAGAATGCTCGAGGACCTCATGAAGAGGATTGAGTCAAGGTTCCTAGAGAGAGAACCACGGACATGTAGGGAAAGATATCATCCCTACATCGACAATCAAAAAAGTTCCCTGAGACACGACATGCCCCGTATAGATTAGAGGACGGATCGAGGTCGGAATCCTCAGAGACTTACGAAAAAAGCTGGTTCAACACGCGCACAGGGTTGGCAAAAGTGTTCCAATCATCCGAGTACAACTTCAGCATTGGCGTTTCAGACATCGTATCAGCCATGGGTAAAATCAAAGATACCAGGTGGCCAAAACCCATACTATGAGACCCTTCGCAGAGGAAACCTAACCTGGTGATGCGAGTTTTAAGGCACACACGATCATAGGACCGAAGACTGCAGACAGCTCCGAGAAGAAGTATCCTGATTAGTTAACAAAGGGCACCTCCAAGAATTCATCGGCGGTCAAGCAGTAAACCACTTTAAGGGGAGAAAAATAGATCGGGGGAGCGGAACAGAAAAACCCTATCACACCGTTCATATGATCATGGAGGGCCGACGTTACTCAAGGGCTCGTGATCAAGCGGACAAAAGTATTTGCTACAACAGTAGGGCGAATTCGGGGTTGCATGCGCGAAGACACCCTTGCATTCAATGAAGAGGACTTCGAGACCATGTCTCATCAACATAACGATGCGCTGGTAAATTTCTTTCTCTTGAATAATATTCAAATTAAAGGTGTACTAGTGGATCCATGTAGTTCGGCCAACGTAATCAGGTCGAAGGTGGTGGAGCAGCTCGGGCTACTCGATCGAATCATACCTACCTAACGAGTCCTCAACGGATTCAACATGGCTGGAGAAACAACGAAAGGGGAGATCACCCTCCCAGTCAACATGTCTGGTACCGTTCAAAATACCAAGTTCCATGTCATTGAAGGTGACATGAGGTATAATGCATTGCTTGGGAGGCCATGGATACACAACATGAGGGCAGTGCCATCGACTCTTCATCAAATGATGAAGTTACCAATAAAAGACAGTATAAAACAGTATATGGGGAGCAGCATGGCAAGGGAGATGTTCGCAGTTCACAGTGAGGCGCCATCATCCATGCCCTCTACCTTGGAGGAGCCTAAGGGCAAACAGATCCCCGAGGACGGCGAGGAAAACTTCCTCGCTCCCCAAACTTTTGTTTCCCCCGAAGAATCATATGCAACTAAATCGACAATTGAAGAACTGGAGCAGGTTGTTCTGGTCGAACATCTCCCAGATCGAAAGATATACCGAGGAATAGGACTAACCCCCGAACTCAGGAAAAAACTCATTCAATTTCTTATTAATATCATCGACTGCTTTCTTTGGTCCCATTTAGACATGACAAGGATCCCGCCGGAAATAACCACCCATCGGCTGAGCGTCGATCTCAGGTTCAAACCAATAAAGCAAAAAAGAAGACCTCAGTCCGAGGTAAAACATGCATTCATCAAAGACGAGGTAACAAAGCTCCTTAAACTAGGGTCTGTTCGGGAGGTAAAATACCCCGATAGGTTGGACAATATGGTGGTGGTCCCTAAAAAGGGGAATAAATTAAGAATGTGCGTAGATTATAAGATTTAAATAAGGCATGCCCCAAAGATTCATTTCCGTTTCCCAACATCGATCGCCTAATTGATGCCACGGACAGGCACGAGATCCTCACCTTTCCCGACGCCTACTCGGGGTATAATCAAATTCAGATGAACCCCGAGGATAGGGAAAAGACTTCGTTCATCACGAAGTATGGTACGTATTGCTACAATGTGATTCCCTTTGGGCTAAAAAATGCGGGAGCCACGTACCTGCGCCTAGTTAATAAGATGTTTTAACATTAAATAGGCAAATCCATGGAAGTATATATTGATGATATGCTAGTTAAGTCCCTGCGTGCAGAGGACCATTTAACTCACTTGCAGGAAATATTTGACATCCTCCGAAGCTACAACATGAAGCTCAACCCTGAGAAGTGTTGATACCTAATTTTTCCTCAAATTATTTTTAAACTTGCATATATACCTTCAAAATCAGTTTTTATAACAATGGGTATTTTTCCATAATCTTCCCATATTTTTATCAATTTGTTTCTAGTTTATCCAGTACTTTTATATCCAATAATTAATCATAAATTGCATTAAAAATAATTTCAAAGTATTTCTTAGCTTAATATATCATTTTTGATCCTGTTAGGATTTAATTATTTTACAAATTAGCCTAATTATACATTTTATGCTATTTTAATTCAATAATCCGTTATTTTATATTTTAAATACTAGTTATTCTCCTATTTAGCCTTAATTTCATTTATAATTATTATCTATTTTAATTAATTATTTATCTATTTCTAAACGGGTGTTTAACAAATAGTCACTCTTAATTCTAATTTCAGCCTAATCTACCCGGGCCCCAACCCAACTAGTTGGCCCAAAGCATTAGGCCCAGTATCTAAAGACACCCGACCAAATTTCCCCATTCAATCTGAGCCGTTGATTATTTCAAATCAACGGCCCAAATCAGCCCTTACCTAATTTAAACCCTAATGACTACCCTCCCCCCCCCTTTTTTTCATTACCCC
>ML298179.1:125074-137854 GCA_005239495.1 Nicotiana undulata | reverse complement strand
CCCCTCCCCCGCCATTCCATTTCTCTCACATTCTCTCTAGTTCTCTCTAGAACCTTCCACCTTCCCTCCTCTCCGATGGACTCTATCCATCTTCTCCGGCCATCTCTCTCGCCGGAAACCATGACCTCTCACCATCTCCTAGCCTCTGCCTCACTCCACACAGTCTTGACACTGTTCTGAGATCCTTGGGTGAACCTGGAGCGGTTCAACTCCCACCTATGGCCTTTCATGCCATTTTCCGGCCACCCATGGCCGTCCAAGTAAGATTCTTACACTTTCCGGTTGAAACCGGTAAAACCTTGAGTTTTTCTCTCCTCTTTGAGTTCTCTCTTAGAAACCCTAACTTCTAAAACTTCCGATCTTTATAGATCTGTAACAGATCTATATATATTTCGAGTTGTTTTGATGTTTTCTTTAAGGGTTTTTCATTTTCCCCGTAACGATTTTCGTCTTCCGACTAGGGTTTCTAAAAAAACATTCTGCAAAAATGATTTCCTCGTTGTTTGAGTGTTCTTCTGTGATTCTTCTCATGCTTTAAACGATTTCTGTTAAAATCTATTTTTCATAATTTATTATGTTAAAACTTTAGTTTTAACATTGTATTAAAATCTTAGGTTTGTCTTTATTGATTTACTCTTTTGATTTGTATGTGTGTCTGTCTCTCATGAGTACGTTCTGAGTTTTTCTATGATTTTTGCCCTATTTTGCTCACTAGGGTTCCTCATTTTGGCTTCTTCTGCTTATAGTATATTTGTATGTTTAATCCCTCTAATTGTTACTATTTTGTTTAGTTGAGTCCCTAATCCTATGTGATTTTTGCTACTATAATCATTAGGGTTTCTGATTCTTTGATTCTCCCTATTATATCATGTTCGTTTGTTAATTCCTTTAATTATTTACAGTGTGCAAGTGTCGAATCCCTGATTCTATGTGATTTTTACTCGAGACTCTAATTTTACCTACCTATTGTGTGTTTATTCCATGTATCCATGGGGATTTGTGATAATCTTCTCCCTAATCAGTACTACTCCTGTTTAAACCCCTAATTTCCTGTAATTGATATCTCTCATTGTTCTCTTGTGATGATTTCACTACTGATTTTCAATCTTTAAATTATTTCCTTGTCTTATTTTGGTCGACTATGTTGTCACACGGATTCTTATGTTGTTTCCTTAATTAAAATATTCTGAACCTAGCCTCAATTGCATGTTCCATACTTGTACTGTGCTAGGGTTATTCCCTTATATGTTATATTCATGGTAACTTTCCTTATTTCTTATTTTCCTACTAACCATTTGATCTTGACCCCTTCAATTAAGGGATAGCTATGCTGATTTTACATTGATTGATACACAGTCCCTTAATTTTTGGTTAACTTTTATTCCTACCTTGTTTGCTACCTTTTTTCAAACTATATATACATTACCTCTCATAAGCACAAACACACGAACTCACTGGTTCAATCACTCTCTCCCTCTCTCTCACAACTAAACTCTTTGTGCTACTTAGTATTACTCTAAGTTAGCCGTTGCAAGCCAAGGCTAACTATTGTGCTCTCCTATTTCCTACTCACTGGTATGTTCTAATTTTAAATCCCAGTTCTCAAACCAACATATTTATTTTATTACTTCAATTCATTGTGTTTCTGATATGCTTCTATCTACTACTTTGTTGGTCTACATGAAATTAGAATCTCTACTTCATCTAAGTATGCTAAGTTATGCTTTGTGAACAAAAAACTTGTATCTGTGTGAATCTATATACCTATATTTGTACATTAGTTTGATTAGGGTATACTCTATTGTCTTAAACTGTTTGATATTGTTAGGTTAGTCTAATCTTATACCCTACTATATCCCCAATTCCCTGAACCCCTTAGGAACTTCTGAATGTATACCTATGCATATCTCTGCCTGCTACATGCTTGCCCTCACATGCTCTATATTTGTCCCTCAAATCCCATTACCCCTGCTTGTGGTTGTTGGACTGTTCTTGGTTATTTGTGTGATGCTGAACTTGTCTGAGTCCTGAGGTTGGTGTTTCTACTTTTTCAAGTTGTTTCATTGGTTAAACTTTCTGTTATAAAAATTATTTCAATCAAGTCTCTTTTCAAAATTGTTTACTTACTCAACCTCTCTTTCAAAAAAACTATGTCAAGCACTCTCATTTACTCCAAGATCCTTAAGTTATGCCCCCTTTGTGTGAGCATTGCTTTGGGACCCCTGATCTCCCTCTGAACTTTGACACACTAAGGTTGGCCCTTCTACACTGCACTTACTCTACTGTGGCTATGAAGTCTAGGTGTGAGCACTGCCCGTGATCCCTTGAGGTCCTTAGGGAACTTTAACACCTGGATTATGAGAAAGGCTATGAGACATCATTTGGGCACTGAGGATATGGACATCATTCAGTTATGTAATTCATACCAACGATTTGTAATAATTAATTGTAAACAACTCCGGGGTTGGATAGTGAAAAAGGGAAGGGTATTATGTATGAAGTAGCGTAATCAAGGGTGGAAACCATGACTCCTAGGTTTACTTTCTTGTGTGTGCAATAGAATCCATGTTTAGGCATAACACAAAGCATACCACGCATTAGATATCATTCTCCCTAGGATTTATATGTACTGATTTTCAGCATCTCATCATCACTTAGAACTCCTGTCTCTAAGGCAAATAATAACATCAACATAAATTGCCACTATGCAATTCTGCCTATTCTGAAACTCATTTAGAAATCCTTCCCTAGGATAAATGTGTTAACATAAGCGGAAATCATGTTTCATCATGCTATAACCATGCCACACACTTAGAAATTCTGTCTCTAAGGCAAATAATAACATCAACATAAACTGACATCTACACCTATTCTGAAACTGCGCATAAGGCTGTGATTTTGTGTGCATTTAGAAATTCTGTTTAGTGACTGCATATGAATCACTCTACATTAGATATCATGTTCTAGGATCACACTCACCTAATTACACTTAGTTTAAATACATATGCATAAAGAGCATGAAACAGTCACCCTATTCTAGCAACTGGTAATTACTTTCTGTATATTCTGCCATACTTAGAACTGCATGTTCTTAGGTATAACAACCTAAAACTGCCAACAATTCTGAACAATTGTTGCATATTATCCCATACCTAGGCAAGCCTTAGGTAATCAATCATAAAAAATAAAACTGGAACTGTCTTTTGTGATTATTGTTTAACTGTCAGTATATTTTAAAACCAGTAGGCAAAACTGATTAGGACTTATGCAATAAATATGTCTTTCTATTGTTATCACTTAGATACCATGCTTAGGATCTGAACTTAAACCCAGACCTTAATTGTGTTTGAGTCATGTTGATTACTTGCATTATTTGTGGAGGTATTTGAGCCCCTTTCATGTTTATGTGTTACCCCTATCTGCAGTCCTATTTGTTTCTCTATATGTCGCACTAGTATTTTACCTTTAAACCTGAGGGTCAGCCTAGAACCCCCTTTTATAGGATAGAAGTCTTAAACTCCTCTGAGACTAATAGGAAGGGACGGGTAACAGCATGCAATAGAGTTTGAGACCAACACTCGCTTTAATTACCTTTACGAGGTGGAAAAGGGTAGATATGGATATGATGACTGGTGCATTAGTACCACGAGTAACCCCTCTTCGAGGAGTGTCATACTGGGTATTGCATTGATGTGATCCATACTATAAACAAACCTAGGATTACCCTTTACTCCCATAAACATAATTAGATTATAATTCTCTTCAAAATCTACTCTTCATTAACTGTTTCCAAATATATATGTGTACCTAGACTAAAAGCCCCTACTATTTGAACCATATTTGTTTATTTGATAATTGTACCAAATTCACAAAAGCCCTTTGGTCGGGAACCACACTTGTGGATCCTGAGGAGTACCTACCACCTTCCCCTTGGTATAATTTCAAGCCCTTACCCTTGTCTTTGGTTGTCAAAACATAGTTATAAATGAACCCCTGATAGGTGCACTAACGCACCTTAAAAATCATTAGGTGGCGAATCTTCAAATATGCAAACCCCCTTTCCGAAAGGAAAGAGTTGTCCCAACCAATGTCATAAACCCTTTTAAATCGGCCCCGAAAGGAGTGCTTTGGGGGAAAAGGGGGCGCGACAGCATAGCGACTCTGCTGGGGATTTTTCAGGCTTTTACCATTTCAAATTGCTTTGTGAATTTGTACCTCTTCCTATGTTCAATTACTTGTTTATTTCCTTTAGGCATTTAATTTTCTTCAAAAGTAACTGGCATATCTTTCTTGTTTCCTTCCTTTGTAACCGCTTTCAAATCATAAACTGTTGTATTTACTGCTTTCATAACGTGCAAATACATGACTACATGTTTTACTATTTATGGCATAATCATGATTCAACACCATACTCCACTCGTGCCAAACAAAATCCTATAGCAACTCTTGATGAGTGGTTGTGCCCTTCCTATATCATTACCCCCTAAATTCGGAAAGGCTTATTTGCGGTAAAACTAGTCAATCAGCGGTGCATTCGACAGTTCTGTGCCTTTCCCCCTCGAGTTATACGCTCAAGGGTATCGGTCTAAAACCCCATAGAAACCTTACTCTATTATACTGTTGCATGCATCATGGTCAAACCTAGCCATGCTAACGTGTTGTTCGCATAATAGCCTTTAAGATAGCCTTGTCCAAAGTCCACCGGGTTTCCATAAATTTCAACGGACATCATCACATTCTGTGCATTTATTTGGAGAATTAAATGCTTACATGCTAATCGTTGATGTTAAATAGTCGAGTCGGGTGGGCGTCAGGGCCTAACCTTGTTTGCCTTACAGAAATATGAGGCACGAAGTCCCCAGATTCGGCATGGTTACCAACATCCACCCAAAAATGCTGAGTTGGTGGGAAGATCTGCATTTTAGCGACAAAACACTCGTCAAGAAGTATCTGGGTAATCAGTCGTCCCTCCTGGACATCCAACCTAATAACATGAGCTGAGGGGACAGAAGGTGGACATCTAGCCAGAGCATACCTACTGCTAGGACTCCGAGAGCTGGGTAATCTATTCGAGGGAATCAAGGATGCCGAGTCTGGGAAGGTCCTTCTGGGACCAAGTAGATAGGAATTTACTTTTTCGTTTTATTGATGTAATAAGGTCCATGGCCATTAGTGATTTTTATTTCTTGCTTATTTAGTGTCATTTCGGGTTCGTCCATTTTTACATTAATGAGATGAGGCATTTTAGCATCCAAGTTCTCCAAATTAACTTGTCGCTAGGCCTACCTCGGGCACAACGAGGTTCCCCAAATCAGGACACGCTTTACATTCTCGCACTATGTATTTAAATACTGCAAATACTTCTCATAATCCTCACTGACTTGGCTACCTTTTTGTTCTTACATTATTTTAGTTTCTTTGATTATTCCCCTTCCCAAAAGTTAGTTCGTGCACTCTATCATCATCATCCTATCTTACAAGATCCAGGGGCCCTCCACCCTCTCCTCCTCCTAGTCCTCCCAACGGCAAAAACAAAGGCAAGAAAAAAATGGAAGATTCAGGCAACATCAGGCAAGAAAACACAATTGAACGGGTAGAGGCCACTGATGGCCAGGGTATTCGGGTTCAAAATGAAACTATGTCGCAGCTAGAACGGAAGTTGTCTAAATTTCAAGAATATCTTGATCAAGTAAGAAATCTAGCAAACATGTCATTCACCCTCAGCGTCCCAGACGTCAACCTCCCCAACGCCCAAAATCTTACACCTCCTCAAAACATCCCAAAACATCATCCTGCATCTCATCATCACGCCACTCCACCAAAGAACTAAACCCTCCCAACACAATGTAACACCTGACATACTACATGGAATCTCCAAACCCATAAAAATCAAGAAACATGGCACCACCTTCGGTCTGGGATACGAATATACTTGGGAAGAATTCAAGAACGGGTCACCACCTTAGCGCTGTCCTTATTACCCTTTGGAACAGCCAATACCACAGCTGGAGCAAACCTTTCAGCAGGCCGGCATTATCTATGGATCAGAAGAAGAAGAAAAGGCACTTGGATCAGTGAGGAACTTATTCCTGGACGACATCGACATGGATTGTTGTGTTATTCTCGAGGAGGAGGGGGAGGAAAGCCCTTCCATTCATGCCGTAAGCAGAGGGGCGTATCTCAAGAATTGGACCGTCAGAACAGCCAGATCCCGGCGACCCTTGGGGTAGCAAGGCTAAAACAAGCATTGTTCATTGTTTTACTAAATGATTTTGCTTTTCGCATTTTTCAGTTCCTGCAATAAGAGCTTCAATGTTCAAAACAATCATTCCATTTATCAAAATCATTTTTTTTACAATATTTATTACTGTTGTTTTCTCTCACTACTTTATCTATATAGCATTACCATTACTTGTCTTGAGGAACCAATGATTGTAACGTGCAACGAGAAAACTCAACAAACGGACATTGATTCAGAAAAAGATGATATACCTGACGAGATCGTCAAAGAAGTCGAGAGTTTTGAGAACAGCCCTAAGTCCAACTTGGACGAGACCGAAATTGTCAACTTGGGAGATTCAGAAAATGTCAAGGAAACTCGTATTAACATTCATTTATCGCCGTCAGAGAAGAAGAAGTACACAGAATTTCTAAAGGAGTATGAGGACATATTTTCATGGTCGTACGATGACATGACCGGTCTAAGTACATCCATTGTGGCTCACAAACTTCCAACCAATCCAATGTGTCCGCCAGTAAAGCAAAAGCTCAGAAAGTTCAAGCCTGACATGAGTTTGAAAATCAAGGAAGAAGTCACCAAGCAGATCAACCCTAAGGTTCTCAAGGTAGTGGAATATCCAACATGGTTAGCTAACATTGTGCCAGTACAAAAGAAATATGGGAAGGTCATAGTCTTTGTCGACTACCGGGATCTCAACAGGACCATTCCGAAAGATGACTTCCCTTTACCAAACATACACATCCTGATCGACAATTGCGCCAAGCATGAGTTACAGTCATTCGTGGATTGCTTCGCTGGTTATCATCAGATCTTGATGGATGAAGAAGATGCTGAGAAAACGGCTTTCATTACGCCGTAGGGAGTATATTGTTATAAGATAATGTCATTCGGCCTGAAGAATGTTGGGGCCACCTATATGAGAGCTATGACCATTATCTTCCACGATATGATACACAACAAAATCGAGGTATATGTGGATGATGTTATCATCGATTCAAAGAAATCGGCAGGCCACATAGAAGATCTGAGGAAGTTCTTCAATAGATTGCAAAAATACAATCTGAAGCTACCCCGCGAAGTGTGCATTCGGGGTGCCTGCTGGGAAACTACTTGGGTTTATTGTCAGCCGTCGAGGGATAGAACTGGATCCGTCAAAGGTCAAATCCATTCAAGAATTACCACCACCAAGGAACAAGAAAGACGTGATGAGTTTCCTGGGACGCCTCAACTACATCAGTCGGTTCATAGCACAGTCTACGGTTATCTGTGAGCCGATCTTCAAGATGCTAAAGAAGGACGCCGCAACCAAATGGAACAATGATTGCCAAAAGGACTTCGACAGAATTAAGGAATACATGTCGACACCACCAGTCCTAGTACCACCTGAGCCAGGTAGACCTTTTCTACTCTACCTTGTAGTGTTAGATCGATTCTTCGGTTGCGTTCTAGGGCAGCACGACGAAACAGGAAGGAAAGAACAAGATATTTATTATCTCAGTAAGAAGTTCACTCCGTACGAAGCTCGGTATTCTCTATTGGAATGCACCTACTGTGCTATGACGTGGGTGGCTCAGATTCTGAGGCATTACTTCTATGCCTACATCACGTATCTCAAATCAAGTATGGATCCCTTAAAATACATTTTTCAGAAGTCCATGCCCACTGGCAAGCTGTCCAAGTGGCAAATCCTGCTGAGTGAGTTCGACATTATCTATGTGACTCAGAAAGCAGTCAAGGGACAAGCACTGGCAGACCAACTTGCTGAGAATCCTGTAGATGGAGAATACGAACCCCTGAAAGCGTATTTTCCTGATGAAGAGGCATCATTCATAGGAGAAGACATTGCAGAATCCTATAACGGTTGGAGAATGTTCTTCGATGTAGTAGCGAACTTCAAGGGAGTCGGCATTGGAGCAGTACTAATATCAGAAATCGGTCAACATTATCTGGTATCCGCCAAACTCAGATTCCCATGCACCAACAATAAGGCCGAGTATGAAGCTTGTATCTTACGGCTCAACATGGCCATTGACATGAATGTCCAGGAGCTGCTAGTGATTGGTGACTCAGATTTGCTAGTACATCAGGTACAAGGAGAGTGGGCTACCAAGAATACAAAGATATTGTTGTATCTGCACCACGTACAGGAATTAAGAAAGAGGTTCACGAAGATAGAATTTCGGCGTGTCCCCAGAATCCAGAATGAGTTTGCCGATGCATTGGCTACTCTGTCCTCTATGATTCAGCATCCAGACAAAAATTTCATTGATACCATTCCAGTGAAAATCCATAATCAGCCAGCTTACTTTGCCCATGTCGAGGAATAAGCAGATGGAAAGCCTTGGTTTCATGACATCAAGGAATATTTGGCAAAAGGAGAGTACCCAGAGCTTGCAAATCCTACTCAGAAATGCACACTTTGGAGATTGTCCAACAAGTTCTTTCACAGCAGAGGAATCCTGTACAAGAGGACTCACGATTTGGGACTATTAAGATGTGCCGACGCAAGGGAAGCATCCAAGTTACTATAGGAGATTCATGTTGGGACCTGCGGCCCGCATATAAATGGTTTTGTTTTAGCAAAGAAGATACTCTGAGCTGGTTACTTTTAGATGACTATGGAAACGGACTGCATCCAGTATGTCCGGAAATGCCACCGCTGTCAGATACATACAGACATGATAAAGGTACCTCCAAACGAGCTTAATGCCACAAGCTCACCATGGTCGTTCGCCGCTTGGGGAACGGAAGTTGTCGGACCAATCAAGTATGCCGCCTACAACGGACACAGGTTCATCCTAGTGGCAATCGATTATTTCACCAAATGGGTCGAAGCAACATCCTAAAAAGCAGTGACTAAGAAAGTCGTGGTCGACTTTTTTCGCGGCCGTGTTGTTTGCCGGTTCGGAGTTCCAGAATCAATCATTACCGATAACGGTTCCAATCTCAATAGTGACTTAATGAAAGCTATGTGCGAGACCTTCAAAATCAAACACAAGAATTCCACAGCCTACAGACCTAAGATGAATGGAGTTGTAGAGGCCGCTAACAAAAAAATCAAGAAGATATTGAGTAAAATGATAGAGAAGTTATCATTCGCCATATTGGGATATCGCACCACAGTCCGCACATCAATCGGGGCAACTCCTTACATGCTGGTTTATGGTACAGAGGCCGTCATTCCCGCTGAGGTAGAAATTCCTTCTCTAAGAATCATACAAGAAGCTGAGATCATCGACGCAGAGTGGGTAAAGAGCTGTTATGAGCAACTAGCCCTCATAGACGGAAAGAGAATGAATGCAGTCTGCCATGGTAAACTTTATCATAGTAGAATGACCAGAGCCTTCAATAAGAAAGTCAAGCCGAGACAGTTCACACCAGGGCAGCTGGTATTGAAAAAGATCTTTCTGCATCAAGATGAAGCTAAAGGGAAGTTCTCTCCCAACTGGGAAGGTCCATACATGGTTCACCGAGTGCTGACAAGAGGAGCGCTTATACTCGTAGAAATGGACGGAGAAGTTTGGCCAATGCCGATCAACTCAGATGCAGTCAAACGCTAATACGTGTAATCTTTTATGTTTTATCAATGATGTAGATTGAACTACGCCTGACCTGATTCCCGTTTAAGAGGGGATACATAGGCAGACCTATGGGTTCGGTCACAATTCAATAAAAAAATTATTTTTCCCCGCAATTGGAAATTGGGACAGAAGTTTGAGGAGGACCCTCAAAATTCCGAAGCAAGTTCAGTCGATCGCCGCACAAGCAGTAGTCAGAAACATCAACCCATCAAACTGGGGCAGAATTTTGAGAGGGACCCTCAAAATTCCGTAACAGGAGAGGTTGCAATGTCTTGAACCATGTCACAGTCGTCGGTTCATCTAAAACTATTTTAGATTATATGTTTATGTTATACTTTTACAAAATCATGCATGTTTGTTCTTGAAACAGCTTTGTTTAACAAACGATACCCCAATGATATGAATAGTATCATCAGATCAAGCCGAACAAGTAAAGCAAAGCTAGCGGGGATACGAACTAACCTTCCCCTTACAAAACTCACAATTTTTCTTTGGATGCAGGCACTAGGATTGCAAAATACCTAAACATGTTATCCGCCCAGAGGACAAACATTGTCCAAATACGATTCTTAAAACCGTTTCACTTGCTGACATTTTCTATTAACACATACAAATAATGCTCTGTAGTCACAATGTTCACAATAATCACAATGTCGCAATCTGCTATCAGCTAAGAAACTCTATTGTCATTGGTTACTTTATTTCTTTGCATAAGGCTACCTTCCTGCCTTCTGAGGTTAAGATCTACCTCTCTTTGCATAAGGCTACCTTCTGCCTTCCGAGGTTAATCTCTACCTCCATCTGCATCTGCATTCTTGCATAAGGCTATATTTGTGCCTTCCGAGACTACGCATTGTCTCCATCTGCATCTGCATTCTTGCATAAGGCTACCGTTTTGCCTTCTGAGACTATGCACTGTCTCCATCCACATTTTGCATAAGGCTACCTTTCTGCCTTCCGAGGTTAAGCTTTACCTCTATCTGCATCTGCATTCTTTCATACGGCTACCATTCTGCCTTCCGAGACTAAGCATTGTCTCCACCTCCCTTTGCATAAGGCTACCTTTCTGCCTTTCGAGACTAAGCATTATCTCCATCTGCATTCTTGCATAAGGCTACCATTATGCCTTCTGAGGTTAAACACTACCTCCTTTTGCATAAGGCTACCTTTCTGCCTTCCGAGACTAAGCATTGTCTCCATCTGCATTCTTGCATAAGGCGACCATTCTGCCTTCTGAGGTTAAACGCTACCTCCCTTTGCATAAGGCTACCTTTCTGCCTTCCGAGACTAAGCATTGTCTCCATCTGCATTCTTGCATAAGGCTACCATTCTGCCTTCCGAGACTAAGCATTGTCTCCATCTGCATTCTTGCATAAGGCTACCATTATGCCTTCCGAGGTTAAACGCTACCTCCCTTTGCATAAGGCTACTATTCTGCCTTCAATCTGCATAAGGCTACTATTCTGCCTTCCATCTTGCATAAGGCTACCATTCTGCCTTCCTTTGCATAAGGCTACTTTTCTGCCTTCTGAGGCTAAGCTCTGCCTCCAATTTACTTTTCGAGACTAAGCGCTATCTCAAGCATTATTTACTTCACTTTCCTTTCGGGCTAAGCTCTACCCTTCAATACGCAAGACTAAGCTTTGTCTTGTCAGCATCATATTATTACATTTACATGGGCTGAAATATCGCCAACTTGTCCAAAGGCGTCATCGTTCGGAGGCACCATCTTCATAGCTTGAGAATACCATGCCATGGCCTGAGGATCCTTTTCAATTTTGCATATCATTATTCAAAGGCGTCATGGTTCGGAGGCACCATCCTCATGGCCCGAGAACATCATTTCATGGCCTGCGAATCTTGCATCAAGCAATCCATGGCCCAAGACATCATGGTCTGAGGACGTCACCCTTAACCGTCAGAAGACAACATTCATGGTCCGACGGAAATTTGCATCATGTTTAAATTACGCACAATATATGCTTGTATCGTTTACTTGCATGTAATCTGGCAAGCTACGGCCGTCCTGGCAGGAGCGGTCCCGCTCCAGTTCCCCTAACCATCCCCGTAAGCCGTTTATTCGTCCAACCTTATATGTTGCGCCCGTCCTAACAAAAACTTCATCGGTATACTTCGTCGATGGCTCCTGAACTACATACGTCCTGATTCCTGTAAAATCAGGGATATGTAGGCAACTCAAAAGCAAGGGTGCAGCCTAAACCTCTTAGAACCGTTTCGCTCGGTCAAAATTGGGCATCATATCTTTACTCGACAACTCTTCCATCCTTTCCGGGTAAAGAGGGGAAGCTGTTGATATCCAATTTTTCCTCAAATTATATTTAAACTTGCATATATACCTTCAAAATCAAATTTTAAAACAATGGGTGTTTTTCCATAATTTTCCCATATTTTTATCAATTTATTTCTAGTTTACCCAGTACTTTTATATCCAATAATTAATCATAAATTGCATTACAAAAAATTTTAAAATATTTCTTAGCTTAATATATCATTTTTGATCCTATTAGGATTTAATTATTTCAAAAATTAGCCAAATTGTCATTATTTGGCCATAATTGCAATGACTTTGTAATTATAGCCTAATTATATATTTTATGTTATTTTAATTCAATAATCAGTCATTTTATATTTTAAATACTAGTTATTCACCTATTTATCCTTAATTTCATTTTATATAATTATTAGCTATTTTTATTAATTATTTATCTATTTCTACACGGGTATTTAACAAATAGCCACTCTTAATTCTAATTTCATCCTAATCTACCCCGACCCCAGCCCAATTAGGTGGCCCAAAGCATTAGTCCCAGTCTCTAAAGACACCCGACCCAATTTTCCCATTCAATCTGAGTCGTTGATTTGAAATAATCAACGGCCCAGATCAGCCCTTACCTAATTTAAACCCTAATGACTACCCCCCTTTTTCATCCCCCCCCC
>ML298179.1:111197-124991 GCA_005239495.1 Nicotiana undulata | reverse complement strand
CCCCCCTTTTCTTCCCCCCCCCCCCCCGGTTCCATTTCTCTCACATTCTCTCTGGTTCTCTCTAGAACCTTCCACCTTCCCTCCTCTCTGATGGACTCATTCCATCTTCTCCGGCCATCTCTCTCGCCGGAAACCATGACCTTTCACGATCTCCTAGCCTCTGCCTCACTCCACACTGGCTTGACACTGTTCTGAGGTCCTCGGATGAACCTGGAGCGGTTCAACTCCCACCTATGGCCTTTCATGCCATTTTCTGTCCACCCATGGCCATCCAAGTAATATTCTTACACATTTTGGTTGAAACGGGTAAAACCTTGAGTTTTTCTCTCCTCTTTGGGTTTTCTCTTTGAAACCCTAACTTCTAAAACTTCCGATCTTTCTAGATCTATAACAGATCTATACATATTTCGAGTTGTTTTGATGTTTTCTTTAAGGGTTTTTCATTTTCCCCGAAACAATTTTCGTCTTCCGACTAGGGTTTTTAAAAATCCTTTCTGCAAAAACGATTTCCTTGATGTTTGAGTGTTCTTCTGTGATTCTTCTCATGTTTTTAAACGGTTTCTGTTAAAATCTCTTTTTCATAATTTATTATGTTAAAACTTTAGTTTTAACACTGTATTATAATCTTATGTTTGTCTTTATTGATTTACTCTTTTGATTTGTATGTGTGTCTGTCTCTCATGAGTACGTTCTGAGTTTTTCTATGATTTGTGCCCTATTTTGCTCACTAGGGTTCCTCATTTTGGATTCTTCTTCTTATAGTAGGTTCGTTCCGTTTAATCCCTTTAATTGTTACTATTTTGTTTAGTTGAGTCCCTAATCCTATGTGAATTTTGCTACTATAATCATTAGGGTTTCTGATTCTTTGATTCTCCCTATTATATCATGTTCGTTTGTTAATTCCTTTAATTATTTACTGTGTACCAGTATTGAATCCCTGATTCTATGTGATTTTTACTCGAGTCTCTGATTTTACCTACCTATTATGTGTTTATTCCGTGTATCCATAGGGATTTGTGATAATCTTCCCCCTAATCAGTACTACTCCTGTTTAAACCCCTAATTTCCTGTAATTGATATCGCTTATTGTTCTCTTGTGATGATTTCACTACTGATTTTCAATCTTTAAATTATTTCCTTGCCTTATTTTGGTCGACTATGCTGTCACACGGATTCTTATGTTGTTTCTTAATTAAAATATTCTGAACCTAGTCTCAATTGCATGTTCCATACTTGTACTGTGTTGGGGTTATTCCCTTATATGTTATATGCATGGTAACTTTCCTTATTTGTTATCTGCCTACTAACCGTTTGAACTTGACCCCTTCAATTAAGGAATAGCTATGTTGATTTTACATTGATTGATACACAGTCCCTTAATTATTGGTTAACTTTGATTCCTACCTTATTTGCTACCTTTTTTCAAACTATATACACATTACCTCTCATTAGCACAAACACACGAACTCACTGGTTCAATAACTCTCTCTCACACACAACTAAACTCTCTGTGCTACTTACTATTACTCTAAGTTAGCCGGCTGCAAGCCAAGTCTAACTATTGTGCTCTCCTATTTCCTACTTGGTGTTACTGCCTTCACTTCACTGGTATGTTCTAATTTTAAATCCCAGTTTTCAAACCAACATGTTTATTTTATTACTTCAATTCATTGTGTTCCTAATATGATTCTATCTTCCACTCTGTTGTTCAACATGAATATAGAATCTCTACTTCATCTAAGTATGATAAGCTATGATTTGTGAACTAAAAACATGTTTCTATGTGAATTTCTATGCCTATGTTTGTACATTAGTTTGATTAGGGTATACTCTATTGTCTTAAACTGTTTGATATTGTTAGGCTAGTCTAATCCTATACCCTATTGTATCCCCAATTCCCTGAACCCCTTAGGAACTTGTGATTGTATACCTATGCATATCTCTGCCTGCTACATGCTTGCCCTCACATGCTCTATATTTGTCCCTCAAATCTCATTACCCCTGCTTGTGGTTGTTGGACTGTTCTTGGTTATTGTGTGATGCTGAACTTGTCTGAGTCCTGAGGTTGGTGTTTCTGCTCTTTCAAGTTGTTTCATTGGTTAAACTTTCTTTTATAAAAATTATTTCAATCAAGTCTCTTTTCAAAATTGTTTTTTTACTCAACCTCTCTTTCGAAAAAACTATGTCAAGCACTCTCATTTACTCCTAGATCCTTAAGTCCTGCCCCCTTTGTGTGAGCATTGCTTTGAGACCCCTGAGCTCCCTGTGAACTTTGACACACTAAGGTTGGCCCTTCCACACTGCACTTACTCTACTGTGGCTATGAAGTCTAGGTGTGGGAACTGCCCGTGATCCCTTGAGGTCCTTAGGAAACTTTAACACACCCGGATTATGAGAAAGGTTATGAGACATCATTTGGGCACTGAGGATATGGAGATTGGGCCTATACTGTAGGCTCCCTATAGATAGTTTCTTATTTTCTATTTCACTTATGTAATTCATACCAACGATTTGTAATAATTAATTGTAAACAACTCCGGGGTTGGATAGTGAAAAAGGGAAGGGTACTATGAATGCTGTAGCGTAATCAAGGTAGAAACCATGACTCCTAGATTTACTTTCTTCTGTGTGCAATAGACTCCATGTTTAGGCATAACACAAAGCATACCACGTATTAGATATCATGCTCCCTAGGATTTATACGTACTGCTTTTCAGCATCTCATCATCACTTAGAACTCCTATCTCTAAGGCAAATAATAACATCAACATAAATTGTCACTATGCGATTATGCCTATTCTGAAACTCATTTAGAAATCATGTCCTAGGATAAATGTGTTAACATAAGCGGAAATCATGTTTCACCATGCTATAACCATGCCACACACTTAGAAATTTTGTCTCTAAGGCAAATAATAACATCAACATAAACTGTCATTTACGCCTATTCTGAAACCGCGCATAAGGCTGTGATTTTGTGTGCATTTAGAAATCTTGTTTAGTGGTTGCATATGCATCACTCTGCATTAGATATCATGTTCTAGGATCACACTCACCTAATTACACTTAGTTTAAATACAGATGCATAAAGAGCATGAAACAGTCACCCTATTCTAACAACTCGTAATTAATTTTTGTATATTCTGCCATATTTAGAACTGCATGTTCTTAGGTATAACAACCTAAAACTGCCAACAATTCTGAACAAATGTTGCATATTATCCCATACCTAGGCAAGTCTTAGGTAATCAACCATAAAAAATAAAACTGGAATTGTCTTTTGTGATTATTGTTTAATTGTCAGTATATTTTAAAACCAGTAGGCAAAACTTATTAGGACTTCCTCTCTGAGTTATGCAATGAATATGTCTTTCTATTGTTATCACTTAGATACCATGCTTAGGATCTGAACTTAAACCCAGACCTTAATTGTGTTTGAGTCATGCTGATAACTTGCATTATCTGTGGAGGTATTTGAGCCCCTTTCATGTTTATGTGTTACCCCTATCTGCATTCCTATTTGTTTCTTTATATGTCGCACTAGTATTTTACCTTTAAACCTGACGGTCTGCCTAGAACCCCCTTTTATAGGATAGAAGTCTTAAACTCCTCCGGGACTAATAGGAAGGGACGGGTAACAACATGCAATAGAGGTCGAGACCAACACTCGCTTTAATTATCTTTACGGGGTGGAAAAGGGTAGATATGGATATGATGACCGGTGCGTTAATACCACGTGTAGCCCCTCTTCGAGGAGTGTCATACCGTGTATTGCATTGATGTGATCCATATTATAAACAATAGGATCCCCCTTACTCCCATAAACATGCTTAGATTATAATTCTCTTCAAAATCTAGCTCTTCATTAACTGTTTCCAAATATATATGTGTACCTAGACTAAACTCCCCTACTATTTGAACTATATTTGTTTATTTGATATTAGTACAAAATTCACAAAAGCCATTTGGTCGGAAACCACACTTGTGAATCCTGAGGGGTGACTAACACCTTCCCCTTAGGATAATTTCAAGCACTTACCCTGTCTCTGTTTGTCAAAACGTAGTTATAAATGAACCCCTGATAGGTGCCCTAACGCACCTTAAAAATTGTTAGGTGGCGACTTTTCAAATATGCAAACCCCCTTTCCGAAAGGAACGAGTTGTCCCAACCAATGTTATAAACCCTTTTAAACCGGCTCCGAAAGGAGTGCTTTGGGGAAAAAGGGGGTGCGACAAGAAGTTTGCCTTCGGAGTAGGTTCGGGCAAATTTTTAAGCTTCATATTATCAAACATGGGGATTGAGATCAACCCCGACAAAATCAAAGCCATCGAGGAGATCACGATGGTAAATAATGTGAAGGTCGTGCAACGGCTGACCGGGCGGATAGCGGCTTTGGGTCGATTCATATCAATATCATTGGACAGGAGTCACCATTTCTTCTCCTTGCTCAAAAAGAAAAATAGCTTCGAATGGACTCCGGAATGCCAACATGCCTTGGAGGAGTTGAAGCGATATCTAGCAAGCCCACCTTTACTCCACACCCCAAAGGAGGATGAAACACTATACCTATACATGGTCGTATCCGAGGTAGCGATAAGTGGTGTGATGGTTCAAGAAGAAAAAGGTACACAATTCCCTGTCTACTATGTAAGTCGGACCTTGGGAGACGCCAAAACCAGGTATCCGCTCCTAGAAAAACTAGCTCTTGCATTAATAAGTGCATCAAAACCTTATTTTCAGTGCCATCGCATTTATGTTTTAACAACATACCCTCTTCGAAGCATATTGCACAAGCCCGAGTTATCAGGCCAACTGGCCAAATGGGCCATCGAACTCGGGGGGTATGACATCGAGTATCGACCCCGAGCGGCCATCAAATACCAAATTTTGGCAGATTTTGTGGTTGACTTCACGCCCGCCCTTGTGCCAGAGGAAGAGAAAGAACTTTTGCTAAAGTCGGGATCATCTTCAGGGGTATGGACCCTATTCAACGACAGTGCCTAAATCGTGAAAGGGTCCGGGATCGGTATAGTTCTAAAACCCCCTACGGGCGGCATGATTAGACAATCTATAAAAACTACAAAATTGACTAATAACGAAGCCGAGTATGAGGCTATGATTTCAGGTCTGGAATTGGCCAAAGGCCTAGGAGCCGAAGTCATCGAAGCAACATGTGATTCCCTTCTGGTAGTAAATTAGGTAAATGGGAGCTTCGAGGTTCGAGAAGACAGGATGCAGAGGTACTTAGACAAAATTCAAGTCACGTTGCATCGCTTCAAAGAATGGACCCTGACCCATTTACCTCGAGAGAAAAATAGCGAGGTCGATGCCCTCGCAAATATGGGGTCATCCGTCGAAGAAGATGACATACTCCCCGGGGCCGTTGTCCAGCTATCCAAATCAGTGATCGAGGAAGGCCCTGCCAAGATCAACTCCGCTAGACTAACCTGGGATTGGAGAAATAAATACACCGACTATCTGGGAAGTAGGAGGCTACCCGCGGACCCAAGTCGAGGGCCCTGCGAACCAAAGCAGCTCGATTCTCACTCGACGAAAATGGAACCCTATATAGAAGGACCTTCGATGGACCCCTAGTGGTATGCCTAGGACCAAGTGACACGGATTATGTGCTCCGAGAAATCCACGAGGGTACATGCGGAAATCACTCTGGCGCCGATTCTATAGTCTGAAAGGTGATCAGAGCAGGTTACTATTGGGACAGCATGGAAAGGGACGCCAAAGAATTCGTCCGGAAATGCGACAAATGCCAAATATTTGCACCAATGATTCACCAACCCGGTGAACAACTACATTCAGTCTTGTCGTCGTGGTTGTTCATGAAGTGGGGGATGGACATCGTCGGACCCCTACCAACGGCACCAGGTAAAGCTAGATTTATTCTATTTATGACTAACTATTTCTCAAAATGGGTGGAAGCGCAAGACTTCGAGAAGATAAGAGAAAAATAAGTCATTAACTTCATATGGGACCATATCATGTGCCGATTCTGGATCCCCTGCGAGATAACCTGCGACATAACGAAGTTCCTTGAGGACCATAAGATCAAAAGGATATTGTCGACACCGTATCACCTTGTGCAAACGTTCAGGACGAATCCACAAACAATATCATCATTCAAAACTTGAAAAATAAGTTAGAAAATGCGAAAGGCAAATGGAGGGAAATGTTGATCGAGGTGCTATGGGCGTATCGAACAACTCCAAAAAAACACTGTTTCCCTGGTGTATGGGTCCGAGGCTTTGATATCGGTTGAGGTCGGAGAGCCAAGCGCTAGATTTCGACACGCTACCGAGAGCTCAAACAATGAGGCAATGACTGCAGCCCTCGAACTATTGGATGAGAAGCAAGAATCTTCATTGGTCCGAATAGACGCCCAAAAACAAAGAATTGAAAGATACTATAATAGGAGAACAAACCTCCGACATTTTGGAGTAAGGGACTTAGTCCTGAGAAAGGTCACCTTAAACAGTCGGAACCCTAATGAAGGGAAGCTAGGACCGAGATGGGAAAGACCGTACCGTGTCCTCGGAGTAATCGGCAAAGGGTCCTACAAACTCGGCACCATGTAAGGAGAACAGCTTCCAAGCAATTGGAACATATCGATGCTCAAACGCTATTATTGCTAAGGTAAAAACCTTCTCCTTTTTCATTTGTGTGTTCCACCCTAAACTTCTATAGATGTCCGATGGAAGATATCTAAGTATCCTCCGACTTGAAGACCTTGGGTTTTAAAGCGTGTGTTGCACTCTTTTCCTTCGACCGTGTTTTATCCCAAAAAAGGGTTTTATCGGCGAGGTTTTTAATAAGGCAACATCTATATGTTACCTAAGGAGAACTTAAACAATTATTAAAGGCTTATCTCCAATCAACTTCGAATACTAGGGGGAATCCCATCGGGAGATCACCTCCTCAGAGAAATTGAAGTAAGACAAAAAGGGTCTCGATAGAAAAATGTTGTAACGGGCCAAACGGTCAAACGAATTGTGTCCGCATAGAATAATCAAACCTCGACGGTGTAAATATGTATACTTGTACCAAGTAATCAGAGGAGCATTTTTTATCCAAAGCTTTGGGCTTTCAAAGAATTTTTTATCACAGGAAATGGCTCCAGGGCCAGAAATTTCCCGGACACTCGAGGACTGACGTCAAAGACTCGAAGCCGTAAGACCTTAGGGCCGAAAACTTCGATCTCGTAATCCCAAGTTTACAAAGAACGCCCCTAGAGCCAAAAACTTTTGATTCTTCGGAGGCCGTCGTTAATTGTCCCCTCATCGAGTTATCAAAGCTCGAGGCCATAAGACCCTAAGTGGGCAACCTCGAGCCCGAAAGCCCTCTATATGGCATCACCAAATCTGTAAGTCCTGCGGGTATGACCAAATCTGTAAGTCCTACGGGCATGATCAAATCTGTAAGTCCTACGGGCATGATCAATATTGTAAGACCTCAAGTAAGGCATGTCCAAATTATATGACCTTGCAAAAGGCACAATCCCGATTTTAAAGCCAAGGCTATATATTCGAACTTGTAAGACCCCTAAAAAGGCATACCCTTGATATAGACGCCGAGGCTACCTCACTCGGGGACTAAAAGGCTACGGCCAAACATAATGACTACGGTCAAAAGGCTATGGCCAAACACAATGACTACGGTCATAAGGATACGCCAAACACAATGACTACGGTCACAAGGCTACGGAAAAATAAAAAGCAAATAGAGACTATATTACCTGCTCAACAAGACAAGTCCTCTTTTGGGACGCCGCCTCCAAACAAGCCCGAAGGCCACGAAGTTCCTACTATTTCTTGGCATAGCGAGCTCTAAGCTCGTTAGCCCCCGAGGTAAGCCTCCTGCACTAACCTTCATAGTGAGTCAACTCGGCTTGAAACTTGGCAAAGGTCTGATTATAAAGCACCTTGGCCTGGAAGAATGAAAGAAATAAAGTAATAAAGATGAAGATCGGGGCGCCGAGCAAAATTTGCGAAAAATTACCTGTTCGTAGAGCCTATCGAGCTCACCGAAAATGAATGATGCGTTGAGCTCAGGGTTTTCCTCGACTATAGTAAATAACCCTTCAAACACATCTTTGTCCCCAGCAGGCGCCCCTGCGTCGGGAAAATCCCTATCTTGGGCATCCTGCAACTGCCCCGGAGGTAAAGCCAGTTCCGGAGGAGAATCCCTCACTTCAATGACCCCGGATGGATCGATCGGGGCCTTCTCTTGCCTCTGAGGAACCTCTGAACTAGGCTCCTCCAGCCCACCTACCGAGCGCGCTCTAGTTCAGGGAATATTTTGGCCAGTAGTCAACTCGAGGACATTATCCGATACATCCTCGATGGCCCCCTCGGCCCCGGGCGGGGCAACAGCGACATCAAACTCCGATTTAGTAGCCTCCGGCTTGACAGCCATAGGCTCAGCAAGATGTGGGACAGCCAGGTTTTCTCCTCTCACCGGCTCTATCGAGGAATCAGTTTTCTCCTCACCTCCAGCTCGAGGACTCTCAGTTACTTCAGGATCTAAGGCCGTTGAATCAGCCTTGGATTCTTTCACTTTGGCCTTCTTTGATTTCGAAGTCTCGGCCGACAATTTCCTTCTTTTATTCTTCTCTTTGTCAGGTTTCGGGGTATCCGCTTCCTCTGGCGGTGCCTCCCTCATCGTGGAGGCCTCTCCCAGACCTGCACAAATACAAAATATCACCACGGGGTGCGAGGATGTAATCTGTGATGTTTTTTCTGAAAAATGCAATTACAACAAGAATAAGGGCTTACCATGGTTCTTTGCTTCCCAACGAGCCCCTGACAAATCGTGCCACACGCTCTCAACATATGGGCAAGTCGAATCTATCTAGATGATCCAGCCCGAGAGATCCTTAACCGCGCTAGGGTACACCGCAACAGCTGCATCAGCGGAAGGAGTTAATTCTTGGAGAAATTAATCCAAAGGAAAAAGAAAATACCTGACTAACGTATCCACTTACATTTCACGTTCCACTTTTCGGGGAACGGCATCCTTTCTGCCAAAACTAGGTCCGAGGTCCTAACTCGGACAAAATGACGCATCCACCCTATGTCCCTAACATCGTCAATGCAAGGAAAAAAAGCCCTCGAGGCCCGGCGTTGGGGTTTGATCAAGCCACCACAGAAGAGCTGGGGGTAGGGGTGGCAAATGGGCGGGTTGGGCTGAATTTGGGCGGGTCAAGATGGGTTAGGTCANGGGGTTAGGGGGTATGGTGGGTGAGTGGGAGGTGCAGAAAAAAAAAGAAAAAAAAACAAAAATATAAAAAAAATTGTAAAATTGGGGCAACTAAGTAAATTTCTAGATAAGTTGGGTTCAGATCCCTTTGTTTTGGGTGAGTTTCATGGGTTGTATTTGGGCTGCTAAATGGGTCAGAATGGGTCATAAAAAATAATGGGTTAACTTGGGCTCAGCCCAAATTGACCCATGAGCTAAAATAGTTTCAACCCAACCCATTAATCTTTGAGCGGGTTAGATGGGTTTGGGCTCAAATTGCCACCCCTAGCTGGGGGCTATACATTCTGACCAAGTTGTCAAGGGTAAAAGGCATCCCCTTGATCATGTTCGTGAAATGTCTGGTCATGTAAACAATGCGCCAAAATGATGTATGTACTTGGCCAAGGGTTGCTTGATATCGCTCGCAGAAGTCAAGGATCACAGGGTCAATTGAGGGCGACCATGGTTCTACCGGGCCGAGGGTAAACGGATAAGTATACACACTGAGGAAGCCGGCCTCGTATGTGGTTATATCTTCTTCCCGAGAGGGAATCTTCACCAGCACCGAATCCCCCCAACGGCAGTCTACTTTCACCTTCTTAGTATCTGATATTAAGATGATATATCGGAATATGGGTTCACACCGTCCCAGCCTCGAGGAAGGTTTATCAACTTTGAAATCGGAGGATATTTCGCATGCCCCGGGGATGCACTCCTCAAGGCGATGAGGTATTGTTTCCTTGCCATTAGACGAGCGTGAAGAAGAGGAAAGTTTATCACCTTGGGGGGACATTGGTGGAAGTCTTTGCCATTCCTTTACAAGATTTCAGAAAGGAGAAAGAAGTGTAATTAGAGGAAGAACACAAGGGAGAAATAAGAAGAACTCTTTTGGAGGCTTGAGGTTGTGGTGAAAAATAAGAAGCGAAGGAGGAAGTATTTATAAAGTCCTATCATGTATGTTAGAGGAGGCCAGAAGGCAACCGTCGCCATAATCAATTCAAGGGTTGTATGGACGTGACCTTTTTTGCCCCCCTTTGTCATCAATCGCTTGATATGGTGTAACTGATGTAATAATGGAAGCATTTAAGGGTCATAAATTCAAATCGTTTCTTGTCCTTTCATTTCAAGAAACGCGGGGACTATCTGTATACGGTCAAAATCAGGAAAGACCGATCTTGAGATTTTTATGATGTTCTGAGACTGGTCTCGATGGTGTCTGGGCAAGACCCGAAGATCGACTCTGAAGTGAACTCCTCGAAGAGCGACATCGGGGGATCAATATACCTCGAGATAAGGTGAAGATCGGAGCCCGCTGTGGAAAGGCGCGCGACTCCTAAGAACATGTGGCTAAAGCTGACAAGCGCCTACAAGAATAGTACAAGTCCCTACCAAACCATTAAATAGTTGTACCAGATGTTCTCTTTTGTAATAATTATACATGTACCGTGTTTGGATCCCCCCTCCTATATAAAGGGGACCCTTGTCAATTCTTGCACACATGTTATTCAATACAAGAACATGATATGCTCTCTAACCTAAACATTCTCCACTACCAGCTCCTTTGATTTATTTTTTACATTTACAGTATTTCATTTATTGTTCTTCCTTTATTACTCATCATTGATCATAAATAGCCGCTTTCGAGGCCCATAGAACTGTTATAGCTTCATCGACCATCCACTGTTAAAACTGAGCTTGGACCTCGAGGTCCTATCTCGGCCGACTCGAAACCCCCGATTCCGGGCAGTCTGGTTTGCCTATCTCAGTCTTCTATCACTCTTATCTCATTTCCTTAACTCATACATAGCATCTACTGCTTAACAACTAACATTAAAATAAATCACATATTTTTAGAACCACAAAATCAAATGTAATTGTAATTATCATTTTCAAGGTAAACAATATCTATGAGGCATACCTCTAACACACCCTAATAGTACAAGTGTAGAGAATATCCACTAGAATATTCTCTTTAGTATCCCATTCTGAAAGTTAGTTGTTACAACTCTATTGATTGTATTCGATCTCGTCCGTTGTTGACATCTCGACCACAAACCTTACTGCTTCCTGGTCGACCTTGACTGACCCATTCCTTAGCGCTTTATTGCCCTAAAATGTTTTAGGGTAGATTTCGACCTATACAATAGTATCAGTGTTTTACATATTCAGTACGCGTTTGTCCATAATTTGTTTTTTTTTTTTTTTCAAAAATGTATTTGTTCATGAAAATTTGTAAGTATTTGGAGATTTTTCTAACGAATACTTTTTAAAATTTTCGGTAAAACTTTTCTCCCCACTCATAAAACTGCAATATTTTTTCAAGTGAAATGCATGTTCAAACATAAGTTAAAATTACAAATACAAATTTTCAACTTAACTCCCATACAATTTTTCTTTTTTAAATTAAAACTTTTATGTCCAAACTCCTACTCATATTCATAGTCTAACTATCCAATGTCGAATTTTATGTTATATTATATATACTATGGCTCCACCCATAACCAGAGATATTAGGTTTGAGCTCTGAGATAGAAATCCTAGTTATGAGTAATTTTCCTTCTACTAAACTTTATACAACATATATTTGAATTAGCCGGGGCCCAAATTTAGATACGGACATCGGATGAATATACACAAATACACACACATACACACACTCCATTTATCCAACTTTAGGCTTGTGGAGAGTGTTAGAATATTCCACATAAATCCTCAAACCAATCATCTCATTTTTTCTTTTTTCATCTTTGATCGGATTGGATTAATAACTTTGTATTGATGTAAGAATAAGCATTCTATTTGATTTATATTATACTTCTTCAAGTCTTCATCATCTCGGTTTCTCTTTTCTGCCTGTCCAAAAAAATAAACTTAGTGAAAAAAATCATTTATTTGCTAGGGGCTAGTCAAGTAGCAAAAGAGGGAAGTAGCGAGCAAGAGCAATGTTGGCCTTTGTGGTCGTTAACCGGAACAAATGAAGAGAAGCTCAACGCCCTCGACGTTCGATTGGCTAATCCAAGTCAAAGCGGTTAGTTTCTTTTGAATGGACCAACCATGTCACGTTGTAATTTGTGATTCTTTTTGTCTAGGTGGAACAAACACCGCTAAAACAACGGGATGTATTACGATGACTAACAAGACAATTACATTATGATTTATGCCTTTTTCTTAATTATAATTGAGCTGGTCTAAGTCCTCAAAAAAAAACTGATCTTGGTACTAAAATTCGTACAAAATATTTGTTTGGTAAATAAAGGTGATCAAACAGGATATAAGAAAAAGGGAGCTAGGGAGAAGGAATCATATTCTGAGAAGAAAAAGCCAAAAAGAAGGGGGATGGCAAAAACAGAAGCTAAGAGGGAAAATCTACGTGATGTCGAGATTGTCTACCTATAATTGGCAAACCCCAATCAACAAAGCCCAGTCGTCTCGTCCAGAGACAAACAGCAAACACACAGATCGCGTGTGTACTAATCTCTGCCGCTGAAAACGACTAGATATGAAAGGAGTGCAACAGTCAAACATAGAACGGGTACAGTCTTAATAGGGGCCGTGGCATTCGTATGCATCTGCCTTCGGTTCCGATAGCTACAGCTGATGGGATGACGCCGCGCGCATGCCTCCCAGAATCCCCAACAAATCTCCGACCGTTTTGACTACCATTCTGACCTTATTGTCTCTTATCTTCCTCACACTCTTCCTACACCTATCGAGTATGCCTTCCCTCTTTGTCCTTTCATTCGCTGCCCTTTGATCTCCTAGGATTTGGAATATTGCTATCGTTACATTTGCTTAAAAAGTATTTCCTCCGCTTTACAATAAGTGTCAAGTTTTCTTTTAGCACGTCCATTAAAAAATGACTAAATTCTATGCAAAAAAAAAATTAGTATGATTAAATTATCCTTATTAAAGTATTGGTCACATAATTATAGTGAGGTGTGAAAAAAAAATTTTACGCATATGCACATAAGGGTAAAAGACTAAAAATAAATTGAATTTTTTCTTGATAACATAACTGGACACTTATTTTGAACCAAAATGAAAAAGTAAATTGGACACTTATTATAAACCGAAGAGAGTATAATATAATTCTTGCAACTTACTAATTGAGCTGGATCTAGAATTTTTAACTTATGACTTCTAGATCACGATGCTTTTGCTTATTATGTTTAGATAGATTATTTATACGTATAAAATAAATTTCTTAACACAAATACTACATTTAAGACAAAACTATTGAGTTTTATAGAATCCATAACTACAATAACTCTTTTCCCTTGCAATTACTATACGTGAGTGTGTTAATGGGTACTCTTTATTTAACATCATTTTAATTGTGTTGTCATTTATATAAAAAAGTGTCATTAAGAATGAAATGAAAATATAGAAATTAAAGCATTTCATTATATAAAAAGGTACTATCATTTTTTTGAACGGAATAAACAAGGAAAAAGTGTTATATAAAATAAAATGAAGGAAGATATATATATATATATATATATATATATATATATATATATATATATTTTGCAAAAGTTTGATTA
>ML298179.1:86001-108752 GCA_005239495.1 Nicotiana undulata | reverse complement strand
CAACCACCCTGACATCGGTTGCTTAGCCTTACGTCGCCCTTCCAAAGAATCTCAGGAAGGCGCCGCGTAACAGTTGGTATCAGAGCCTAGGCTCGACATCGGACGAGGGAACGCATTGGCATCACCACCATTTCTGACCATGGTGAATCAGGGGGACCGCATTGCATCCCTTGAGGAGACGGTTGACGTATTATGACCCATTGTAGATATGGTGCCGGAACTAAAAACCAACCTACTGCAAAGGTTGGACGAACTGGACCGCAGAATGGCCCAGGCCGAAGTTCNACTATCGACAACTTGACAGGCCAGCTCAACGTTGTCAATGCTGCTCTACAAGGCTTGCTTCGAGGCGGTGGAAATCAAATTGGGGGCGCTGTGAACCCCGTTCCCTTGGCACAGAAGCTGAAAATTCCTGAGCCAAAGCCATACAGTAGGGCTAGGAATGCTAAAGAAATGAAAATTTTCATTTTCGACATCGAGCAATATTTCGATGTCGTGGGAGGCCTAGAAGAAGCCAAGAAGGTAGAAACTGCTGCCATGTATCTTCAGGGTGATGCTAAGCTCTGGTGGCGAGTGAAGTACGAAGCCATCAGGGCCGGTGAAGATGCTCTGGAGACATGGGCGGAACTGAAGGCAGTCATACGCCTACTATTCTTTCCAGAAAATGTTGAGTACAATGCAAGAAGGAAACTACGGGAGCTCCGCCAGACCAAATCAGTAAGGGACTACGTGCGAGAATTCTCTGCACTCATGCTGAACATTCGCGACATGGGGGACAAGGACAAGCTCTTCACTTTTCTAGAGGGGTTGAAACCTTATGCCCGCATGGAACTGCAAAGACAAAGGGTAGATACCCTTCCCAAGGCAATCCAAGTAGCGGAATGCCTTGGGGACTACCAGATGGAGACTCGGAAGGATAGGCTGCAGCCGCCTGTCCGAGCGGGTTACAAAGGGGCCAGCCTACCAATTGTGGCCCTAACAGAAGTGGGGGAGACCGGAGTGCAGGCAAACCTAAGTCTCCCTCCTCAGGCAGCAACAGTGTTGCATCAAACAGCAATGATCGGGGAGAAAACCACCCTCAGGGTGTCGTCATTGCGGCGGGCCTCATTGGAATAATGAGTGCCCACATGCACAGATGAATGCCCATCAAGCTTATGATGATGGGAAAGATGATGAAGCAGATGAGGATGAACAGACCGAAGCAGTCGATGCGTTCAACGCCATTGTGGGTTCTGTTTCTGAGGTATTAGCAGGAACCAGTGCTGGTATCCGCAAGAAGAAGGATCCCCGCTCAGTCGCCAAGAAGGGGGCCAAGAAGACGAATAAAAGAACTCCTCCTAAGCAAGAGAGGACCTTGATGTTCGTTGAACTGAGAGTAAACGGGAAACTCATTCGGGCGATGATAGATACAGGTGCTACTCACAACTACTTGGCCTCAACTCAGGTGGAGCGTCTTGGGTTAGTTGTGGGAAAGGGCCGGGGTCATGTCAAGGCTATTAACTCACCTCCTCAGCCAGTGGGTGGAATAGCCAAAGAAGTACCGGTGAAGATGGGGCCTTATGAAGGAAAGTTCACCTTGCGCGTGGTAATCATAGACGACTTCGAGCTGATAGTGGGACTGGAATTCTTTAGGCAGACCAACACCATGTCCGTACCATATGCGGACATGCTTCTGATGATGGGAGTAAACGGGGCCACACCCTGTACTATCCCGTGCATATCCATGAAGATGGCCGCTGAGAACATCTCGGCCTTGCAGTTGAAAAAGGGAGTCAAGAGACATGAGCCTACATTTTTGGCTACCCTATGCATTGAAGAAGTAGAACGCTCATCGGGTCCACTTCCTACACCCGTAAAGGAGCTACTACTGGAATTTGAAGATGTCATGCCACAGGAAATGCCAAAGCAACTTCCGCCTAGGCGCACTGTGGACCGTGAGATTGAGTTGGTTCCGGGTGCGAAGCCACCTGCCCGGGCGCCTTACCGAATATCACAACCCGAACTCACCGAGCTTCGGAGATAATTGACGAAAATGCTAGACACATGGATCATTGTACCCTCCAAGTCCCCACATGGGTCCCCTGTGCTTTTCCAGAAGAAACATGATGGTAGTCTACGCCTCTGCGTTGATTATCGGGCACTGAACAAAATTACTGTGAAGAACAAGTACCCTCTTCCACTCATGGCAGACTTGTTCGACAGATTGGGGAGTGTTACGGTATTCGCAAAAATTGACCTGAAGACATGGTACTGGCAGGTCCGGATTGCTGAGGGCGACGAACACAAGACGACTTGTGTGACAAGATATGGGTCGTTCGACTTTCTAGTCATGTCGTTCGGCTTGACTAATGCCCCAGCCACATTTTGCACCCTGATGAACCAGGTCTTCCGAGAGTATATTGATGAATTTTTTGTGGTCTATTTGGATGATATTTTGGTCTATAGCCAGACACTAGAAGAACACCTGGAGCACTTGCGGAAGGTCCTTACCCGATTGCGGGAGCATGAATTATACGCAAAGCTATCCAAGTGTGCCTTCGCTCAGAAACAGATCGACTTCCTCGGGCATGTCATTGAGGAAGGGCGGATCAAGATGGACCAGCAAAATATCCAAGCCATTATTGGCCGCCACCCAAGGATATCCATGCCTTGAGGTCATTCCTTGGCTTATGCAATTTCTATCGACGTTTTGTGAAGAACTACTCTCTCATCGCAGTACCATTAACTGAACTCCTCAAGAAGGTCACGCCTTGGGATTGGGGTCCTAAGCGAGCGGAGGCCTTCAATGCATTAAAAGCAGCTATGTCTAGTAGTCCTGTCTTGGCCCTTCCTGACTTAGCCAAGCCATTCGAGGTGCAAACAGATGCTTCTGACTATGCTCTTGGCGGAGTATTACTGCAGGACGGGCATCCCGTAGCATATGAGAGCCGGAAGTTGAAGGATGCAGAACGGCGTTACGCCGCCCACGAGAAAGATTTATTGGATGTCGTTCATTGCTTACGCCTTTGGAGGAATTATCTACTTGGATCATCGTTCGTGGTCAAGACAGACAACACGGCTGTTAGTCATTTCATGACCCAGCCGAAGCTGAATGGCCGACAAGCCCGCAGGAACTCCTAGCGGAATTTAACTTCAACCTGGAGTATCGAAGTGGGAAGTCTAATCATGTGGCTGATGCACTCAGTCGCAGAGCGGACCNTGAATGGCCGACAGGCCCGATGGCAGGAACTCCTAGCGGAATTTAACTTCAACCTGGAGTATCGAAGTGGGAAGTCTAATCATGTGGCTGATGCACTCAGTCGCAGAGCGGACCTAGCATCGGTGTGCCTACTCGCCACCCTAAGAGGGAGCGAAGTAACCACCACCATTAAAGACCAGATACATGATCTACTCATCAAGGATCCCGCTGCACAGTATTTGGTTGATCTAGTAGGACAGGGCAAGACTCGCCAGTTCTATATGAAG
Source organism: Nicotiana undulata (assembly GCA_005239495.1). Taxonomy (NCBI): domain Eukaryota; kingdom Viridiplantae; phylum Streptophyta; class Magnoliopsida; order Solanales; family Solanaceae; genus Nicotiana; species Nicotiana undulata. Next base: position 105,287 of record ML298179.1, on the reverse strand, counting down.
GATGGTTTCCTGAAGGTAAAAGGGAATCGACTTTATGTTCCAAAGAGAGGAGATCTGAGAAGAACTCTCTTGGCGGAATGTCATGACACTCTGTGGGCCGACCGGCCCGGCGAAGAACGCACCATGGCTTTGCTTCGCCGTGCATATTATTGGCCCCAAATGGCTTACGACGTCGCACAGTATGTGAGGACTTGTCTAGTATGCCAGAAGGACAAGTCCGACCGCTTGACACAAGCGAGACTCCTGGAACCTCTAGATGTTCCAAAGAGACCTTGGGAAAGCGTGTTTCTGGATTTCATCACCGGATTGCCCAAGGTTGGAGACCTCACAACTATCTTGGTTGTGGTGGATCGGTTTTCGAAGTATGCCACCTTCATTGCAGCACCTCAGTATATATCAGCAGAAGATACAACTCGACTTTTCTTCTCTCATGTCGTCAAATATTGGGGCCTACCCAAAGACATTGTTAGTAACCGCGATTCACGCTTCACTAGCAACTTTTGGACCCAACTATTTAAGTGCCTCGGGTCAAAATTGAGTCACAGCTCAAGTTTTCATCCACAATCCGATGGCCAGACGGAGCGGTTCAATGGTATGTTGGAGGAATATCTCCGCCATTTTGTTACCGGATCGCAGAAGAATTGGGTGAAGCTTTTGGATGTTGCCCAACTGTGTTTCAATTCACAAAAGAGCTCCAGTACAAACAAAAGCGCTTTTGAAATTGTTACCGGGCAACAACCGCTACTCCCACACACCGTGAATGCACCAAACATGGGAAAATCTCCTCGTGCTACTAGCTTCTCAACAGAATGGAAGCAGAATATGGAGATAGTGCGTAGCTATCTGGGGAAAGCCCAAAAGCGAATGAAGAGGCATGCTGATCAGAATCGTTGTTTTGTTGAGTATCAAGTAGGAGACAAAGTGATGGTCAAAATCCCAAAGCGGTACTTATTTGCAGGGGTCCATGACCCTCGCCTGCTGCAAAAATACATTGGACCTTTGTCCATTGAAATACGCATTGGGAAAGTTGCATACCGGGTGGATACCCCAGCTTGGTGGAAAATCCACCCCGTCTTCCATGACAGTCTATTGAAACCTTTTCGGGAAGACACGGAGGATCCTTCACGGAGCCAACTCACAATACCCAGTATTCGAGGCCCCGGTTCAATCGGGAATAGGCGAGCTGAAGCTATTCTTGATGACCAGGTCATTCATGCCTCCAGGAAGGATCACCAAGAGTTCTTGGTAAAATGGCAAGGGTGTGATGCAGAGGAGAACACTTGGGAGAGGGGAACAAACCTCAAAGCCTACAAGAGCCTGATTGAAGATTATTTGGGAAGCAAAGCGCCGAGGACATCGCCAACTCAGGTGGGGGAGAATGTCATGGGCGGCTTTCCAGCCATGCCCCATGACCCCTTGGACGCGCCCCGTGGCGTCCCAGCAAGCCTCCCAACGCCTAGCGCCACGGACGGCCCTGTGGTCTTGGCCACACCAAGTAACAAGCGCGCATGTGCCTCTGTCGCCCCACCAATTTCCCTCCCTAGCGCCCAGCCGCAAGCAGCTGCCAAAAGCGCCGCACGCGCAGATCGTGATGCCTGAGACAAAGTTGCTGCCAACGGACCTATTTCTACCTTTGTAGAAAACTAAGTCATTTTCTTTGTAAATATAGACTAGCTTTATTCCATGTACTTTCATTATGTTTCTTTAGCGTAGTTTAGTCTACACATGTAACTTTGATTAATTTTTTTTAAGCATTATTAGGGGGTATCAAGCATTCAAAACTTTCTAGCAAGCAATTCTCTGTACTGGTGTCTCTACCCCTCGACACCGCGTTGCCTTCATTTTGTAATAGCTTTCATTATTGCAATCCAGCTTTCATTTCAAATCTCATTACTGTTTCCTCAATTGTTGGCATTAGTTTTCCCACACGGCACTGACAATCTAGTCTAGCGTGTGACGGGGACCTCATATGGCGGACAACAACCACCATGACATCGATTGCTTAGCCTTACGTCGCCCTTCCAAAGAATCTCAGGAAGACGCCGCGTAACAAATGCTTAATTTGAAATATATAAGTTGAATATGGCCTGTTGTAATTACTGACAAAGTGACAATGACCAATTGTGTGTTTCATAAAGCGATAACTAGCCAGAGATTTTCTCAAGATAATATCTTCACTTCATTTACTGTGTTAATTTTGATAACTACACAAAGATTTTCTCAAAATATTACAAATCGATTCAGACAAACAATGTAGACACATTCTTTATACTTAGTTTGGTTTGACAAGGATATGATTAAGTGAAAAGATCTAATTCAGCACTTGCGACATATTATGTATCATTTCTAGACTATGAGGCGGTCACTTATGTCACTTTTAATGTGTAAGCTATAATAATATCACGAAGCCCAAAATAAATAAGTAAATAAGGTTGTAAGTGGTATCTCCAATTAAATTGAAGTGAGGAATATATTAAATTATTGTCTGCGCCGATCCTCCTCCATTATAGATTGTTCTGTAATATTACTTGTCTAATTAACACACTGAGTGAACAATATACTGAATGAGACACGTTTAGTTTATCATATATACTATAGTCAAAATATAGTGCAGGTTGAAGCAAAATAATAAATAATGTTTCTAAGTACAACTTACAAGGAGCCTCCGCGCTTCGTAGAGTACTTCTAGGAAGATTACACATAATGGAGTAGCAAATAGGTAGTAAAAACTATACTAGTACTAGCATAATGTCATAGCCGTATCTATTACCTCGTGAGTTGTAACGGCAACGAAATTATAATTAAACAAGAAAGTAAATGCAGAACTGTACACTTGTATAAGCACAAGGCCATGGTCGGACCAATGATGCTAAAACCCACTAATTAATTTTCGGATTTAAATCGTGCTTAATTAATTAATTGGTGTTGTACGTGTGGGATAATTGTGTATGGGAATAGGTTAGCATTTGGAGCCAACCCAAAACAAAAAGCCGTTTTCGAGCCGTCTGAATATATCCATAGCTAGCAAAATAAAAAACCCTGCTAAAGCTGCTCTCTGTTCTTTAGCACATAACCCTCAGAATTACTCAGGCCTCCTGTTTCACTGAGCACTACGCAGATTCTCTCTCTCTCTAAACACCTCCCATAAAAACCCCACCACATGCTTCCATAAACCCCACATCTTTCTTTCACTTCATAAAACATATAGGAAGTCTTTGTCCTTCTTCTTACTTCAACAGCCAAACAAGCGAGAAGAAAAATGCCTTCAGACGTAAGTGAACGAAAAGCTACCAAACAACAGCAAGGAGGTGCACCGGCACCGGAGCCGGAGCATCTACCATGTCCACGCTGTGATTCAACCAACACAAAATTCTGCTACTATAACAACTACAACTTCTCTCAGCCACGTCATTTCTGCAAGTCGTGCCGCCGTTATTGGACACACGGCGGCACACTTCGCGATATCCCCGTTGGTGGCGGTAGTCGAAAAAATGCCAAACGCTCCCGTACAATCACTACTAACAACACCAGTAACAGCACTAGCAGCAGCTGCTTGTCCTCCACGCTCTCTCCTCGCGACTACCATCACGCGCCTACTCCATCACACGTTTCTCCATTTTTGGTACCTCTAACTGCCGATCATCACGGCGGGCCACTACCCTTTGACGTGAAGCCGAATGTGAACATGTGCGGGAGTTTTACTTCGTTGTTGAGCAATACTCAAGGGCCTCATGGTCTTTTAGCACTCAGTGGGTTTGGGCTTGGAGTTGGGCCTGCAATTGAAGATATGGGCTTTGGTCTTGGAAGGCCCATTTGGCCATTTCCTGGAGTAGTCTCACATGCCAGTGTTGATCATAATAACAGTAATGGTGCTGGAGCTAGTATGCTGGGAAACACGTGGCAGCTTGCTAGTGGAGAAGGTGGATTTGTTGGAGCTGGAGGAGATTGTTTTAATTTCCCAGATCTTGCTATTTCAACGCACGGAAATGGTATGAAATGATCGTTTAAGGAAATTACGAATTGGATTTTGTTAAACTTTTAGGGTAGTATACCCATGTTTTTTAGAGTTTATAATCTAGTTAGCTAGCTATATCAAAGTAGAAAATGCGAAATCCCAGAAAAATCAAAACTCTGTATATTTTTGGTTTTCATTTGCACCAGCTTCTTGGCATTTGGAGTGTTGTCTTAGAATTCGGGACTGCAGTTTCTCCATCAGTTGTAATTTGAGTCAGAAAGCCTTTTGAAATGGTCGTTGTACTTTGTTTGTTGACAAGATCACCTACAAAAATGTCCCTCTCTGCCTCTTGTTTTATTTCTAGTACTTCTTTTGATTGAAGCTGCCTAAAAAGAATTGTCCATCGGAATATGCAGGCATATTGAGGAAAATAGGATAAAATATAAGTACTACTTAGTAATCTTGAAATAGGTGGAAGGAGGGCAAATTTAAACCAATTAATAAGTTAGGGGTATTTTTCTCCATCAGTTTTTATCCGACCAAATTTAGCCTAATCTACTTATTTGACGCCCTAAAAGTATAGCCTATTAAAAGGAGGCATTGACAAAGTGTTTTACGTGTAACTCACAAACTACATGACATAAACTCCATAGTAATCTAATTATTATTTTAAATAAATTATATTATATATAAAATGATTAACATTCAAGAAAGAATTATAACATTAATTTAACTTTCTAAGGACGGTCAAATAATTATATTGTGAAATTGTAACTCACCAAATTATTAATTATAGGACAATACTTTATATGGGTTATGCTTAAATACTTAAAACTGTTAAAAGTAAGTGTGTAAGGCACGTAGGACGAATATAAATGAATAAATATTTAAATAAAAGAAAATATGTAAAATGCAGACGAGGGAACTTTGCGTCAATCAAAGAGATATTAGGCCCTAACACTTGGAGCTTCATGATTCCGTTTAGGAGTCGTTTAGTTTGTAATAAAAGTTATATCGTGATTACTGTAATATATGGATTGTAATACGATATTAAATGGTAAAGAATTTAATAGTTAGTGAATTTACCTTGTTTGGTAAATATTTAGTTTATTGAATTAATAAAAAATGGCATATACAAGCATATATAATACTCCATGTAATATGTGGTTCGTTTCATAATATATAAAGTTGCATAAACTTTTCCTTTTAATTTTAACCTTTCACTAAGTCACGATCCAAATTTATGTGACCGACACCCGACACCTACCAGGCCTGAGTAAATCAAACTGTACATGCCCCCAACCATATGCTTGAAAATCAATCTAATTGCATAAACTTTTTGAAAATCATATATATTTTTAAATTAATTCATTGAATATTTTTAACTTCAAAACCATACATGACATCTTCCATAATAATAATAATAATAATAAAACCAAATAAAATAAATATCTAGTTTCGTATGTCTCATGTACAATCTCATTAATACAGCTCATAACAATTATTTACGGAGTCTCTATACCAAAATATATAAATAAGCACTTAGGAAATTCCCAACTAAAGAAAATAAGAACAACATGACAGCTACCATGGAATAGAAGTGATGTTTCACCACATAGCAAGGGAAGAGAATGATGGAAACGACTCAGACATATTTAGTAAAATGGACCTCTCTCCGAAAGGATGGGCTGGCTCTGATACCCATAAGGGACGGCTTGCCAAGCTACACAACTCAGAAACTTTTGTACTACAATCAACCTAACTGTTATAACTCAGAAAACTTTCGTACTACAACAAGCTAACTTTCTTAGAGTATTCTTACTCTATTTTCATACATGGACCGGCCTTTCCATCCATTTCGAAAGAAAGAACAAGAGGGAAATTTAGAAGGAACTCATATGTAATATATCACATAGGTTTACAAAGATTACAAGATGGTTTCTAAGATAACTGCAAGATGATCGTACAACTATTACAAGGCCTCCTTTATATAGGACTATGAGGTTATTACAAGACAAACTTACATTAAAATAAACCTATCTTACATGGCAAACTTATCTACAAGTGGGTCCCTTTTTACATGTGAAGCACCTTAGGCAAAACAACTAAAAAGCTCCTGAAAACATGTGACAGAGGTGAAATAAACATGGTTTAACATGTGAAAGGTTGTGGGAGCATGTGAAAGCATGTGGAAATAGGGTGCTGCATGTGACGAAGCATGTAGAGGCATGTGAAAACATGTGAAAGTATGTGAAAGTGGGACCCAGATGGTTTGGAAGGACGTGGAATTATGTCTTGGCATGGGTAGATGATTTTTTAGGGGTTTTTGGTAGGTAATGTTGGATTATGGTGGGATTAACAGGGATTTAGATAATTGTTTTCCATTGATCTTCTCAACTTGTCTTCTAGGCATCTTTTCAGAGATCTTGCGTAGTAACGCCTGGAATTTGATGGTTCATCTTCAGCATGTTCCTTCTCTTTTGGATTGTGGGATGTGATCCGCAACCTTAACCTGGAGATGTCTTGAGTTATTTTTTCCCGGATGACTTCATACGGAGTTTGATATTCCTTTGCTGCTTCTCGGACTTTTTCCCAGTGAGGATGCGTGCTGGTATAATTCCAACTTGCCCAGTCTTTTGGCCATATTTCTTTCGGGGTGCATCTATTTTGCTGGAAGATAATTCTTTGTGCTTCACTGTATTCTTCTTCCATGGATAAAATGGACACAGGAAATTTCCACCAGAATGACGCATCTGCTTGTGCCTGGAATTTTCCATTAATAATTTTCACTGGCCTATGAAACATGAATACCTTTGCATTGTAGGAATCGTTGAAACATTTTGTCCAATATCTTCTAAGCATGAACCATAGTAGAAACACTTTAAGAGCTGGTTCAATGTTGTCAAAATCTTTGAAGACATTGCACTTGAATTCCATGAAAATATAGTACTGATGGCATAGGTACCAGAAAAAACATAATAATTCTTGTGGAAAATCCTTGGCTTGAGCTATGAATATATGGCTGAACGAATATTCTGGATTGACCCCATATGGCTTGAGAATGGGTCCTCCATGTTGCCGAAAAACTTGGAGCTCATAATAAGTTCTTCTTTCCATAATAATTGACGGATCAAAGGGAACCATTAGATTGAACAACTCTGGTGGATGATATGTTGGCTTCAATGGACTTGTTCTTGGTATATTTGAAAACATGAAGATGTGACTGGTTAGGTTTTGCTTTGGCTTCATCTTTGCTGGGAAAAATCTCTTTGAAAATTCTTCTGGTCGAGACAGAAAATCTGCGACTGCGAGAATATTATCCTTTCCTTTCAGGTCCTGACTTGGAACTTGTATGGAGAGAACCATTGAGCCCATCTGAGAATTTGGGGATTGGGAATAATTTTTGCATTTATCTGGATCATCTTTGGGAAGGCCTTCATATCCATCTCTATCAAAAATGTTGTGTGAATCAGGAAAACATTGATTTTCTTGATTCCATTCTTTGCTGCAAGTATTTCCATGAATGTGGAGTGGAAATATTGCTCGGCCTCTTTGAGCTTTCCGCTGGCATATCTGCATATTTTTCTCAGGCCATCTTTTTCTTCAAATAGAACGGCACTCCAATATTCATTGTTGGCATCAGTTTGCAGTATCTTCTCACCGTCGGAAGGGATGTAGAGGGACTTGACATTTATAGAAACCTTTATTTCCCTGACTGCTTCATTTTGTTTCTTTCCCCATGATGGAGCATTTTTTCTTGAGCATGTCTGTAAGTGGAGAAATGTATGTAGAGATATTTGGTATGAAATCTCTCACATAATTTACTATACCCAAGAATTGTTGGATCTGCTTTGTTGTGAGGTTGGTATCTGGAAACTTGAGTAGTTCTTGACATATATGTGGTCTTGGACTATATGAACCTTGGATAAAATGTATTTCAATAAAATCAATCTCCTTTTGGGCAAAACCCGTCTTTTTTGCTGAAAGCATGATCCCATATTGTGTTATCAATGCCTCAAATTGGCGAAGCAAGTTGACATGTTCCTCCAATGTATCACTAAATAACAGGATGTCATCAATGTAAACCAAAGAGGTATGGAGGATGGGCTAGAATATTTTTATCATGGCTTTTTGGAACAAGGAGGGTGCAATTTTCAACCCGAAGGGCATGACTTTCCATTGGAAGTGGTGATCGGGGATGCAAAATCCCGTTTTGGGTCTTTCTTCATGGTGGATTCCCAATTTCCAAAATTCAGATTTTAAATCAAACTTAGAAAAATATTTGGCCATGGCTAAGTGGGAGAAAAGAGTGAGTTTATTTGGGATAGGGAATTTATCATCTTGGAGGAAATGGTTAAGTGGTTGGTAGTTAATGACTAACCTAAGTTTTTCTCTTGTCTGCTCAGCTCTTTTGTTGACATAGAATGCTTCGCATGCCCATTGTGAATCTGATGGCTCTATTAGATCAAATTCCAAAAGTTCTTCGCATTCTTTCTTTGCAAGATGGAGATGATATGGATTCATGCCTGAATGACTGGCTTTTGTTGGATTAATGTTATCATTCTTCTTGAAAGGGAGCTTGATAAAAAACGTCATTTTTCCATAACAAGCTTTTCCCTTTCTTCATGAAATCCTTGTGGGATTCAACACATGAATGTTCGATGAGATTTTGCTCAATCTCTTTGATTTGTTAATATTTGGTGATTTGGAATAGTCTTGTAATCTCATAATAAGGTTTGAATTGCTTCTTAAAATCTATCCCGTTCGCCTTGATCTGGAGTTGATCTCTAAGTTGTCTGTAAATGTCGAATCCAACAATAAGATCTTTTCCTGGTACATCAGACCCTATCAGCTTGGTTCTGTACTTCAGTCCTGGAAAGAACTCAATTGTGACCGGATGTTTTGTGATGATAGTGATAGTCAGGATTCCATTTGATGCAGTGTTGAAATCCTTAAAGTGCGGCACCCATTGATCTTCAGGGAGAACACCAGGATTTATGAGTGAGGAAACAACTCTAGTGTCGATGAAATCAATAACTCGAATTGGTTTATCCCATTTGGATGAATAGACTTTGAGTTCTACTTGAGGAACGATTGCTAGAGCGTTGATCTCCCCCTGGGCTTTGATCTCGGGTTCTGAAATTTGGTAGTGGTCATTGCCTTGATCTTCATAGATATCAAGAGAGAATAGAGTTTCTTCACCAGTTTCATCATCCACAGAGAATATGGATTCAAGGTCCTCCTCTTTTCCAAGATGTATGCCAGTGTAATCTTCAATCTCTTGAAGGAGTTTGACTGGTCTTCTTGATTGGGGACACTTTTTTGCGAAATGTCCAATCTTGTGGAAAATAAAGCACCTGTTTTTCTTGTGAAAATTCCTTGTCCTTCTACGTCTGAAATATTTTGTGCGTCTCTTGGACCTTGATTTTCCATATGAAATTATTGGCCATCTGAAACTCCTAAATCCTTTATGTCGCCTAGGTGTGTGGCAGGAACATCCTGATCCGGTGATCAGATCGGATCTGCGACATGCTTTGTCAAGCGCTGGATTGTGCTGGATAATTTGTTTTAGGGCTGAGCGCTTTGTACAAATGTCCTCCAGTGCTACGAAAATAACTTGTCTGGTGTAGCCGACTTGTGGGACTGTTATTGATTGAAACTTTTCTTCAATGATGGTCATGGTTCGGCTTGCCAACAACTTTGGAAGGGAAGAGACAAAGGCTTGCTTCAGGTTGATGTCTCCGCCGATTTCAAAGTATATCTTTTCCATTTTTTTGAAAATGCTTGTCAATGTCATTTCTGTCGAATGACACACATTTCATCTCAAAGAGTTGTCTTCACATTTTCTCCTGCCTTTGGCCAGTATCTCTGCAGAAAACTTCATGTAGGATCCTGATGTTGAAGGTAAAATCCTGGGATGTAAGAAAAGTATTTTTGTCTTGAATCCCAAGTGAATTCCACCAATCTCTGAGGATTCTTGAGAACCGTGAAATTAGTTCTGACAAGATGATATACTTTTATCGTTCCACCAAATGTTTGGTCACCATCCAAGTATAGAAGTCTTGGATCCTTTGAGGCTATTTTGAAACCTTGACGTCATCTAGGGTGAAAGTGTGGAAACCAATTCCAACTGGTTTTGACGCCATGGGTTCATGTCTCTCATGCCTTCTTGATCCTCCTCTACTTCAGATATTTCTGGGTCTCTTGGTTGGCTCACAAATATTGGGGGATCGTCTTCTTCGGAAGAGTTTGATGTGGAATCATTGCTTGATTGAGAGCTATCATCCATTGTATCATCGTCAGAGGAATTTAGAGATTCTGACCATGTAGAATCTCCTTCTGACATGTTTCTTGGCTGGGAGACATAGAAGTCCGGAATCTTCTTATCAGAGATCATTAGACTTTCGGGGTTGGACCCTTTTGAACTTTCTCCTTGGTCTCGTCTTTTCTTGGTTTGTTTTTTTGGCTGCAAGAGCATCTTTCCTTTCCCAAACCATTTTTGCAATATCGAATTCAGGTTCTTCNGGGGGGGGTTTGTGACTCAAAGCGGTCATTTCTCAAAAGTTGGATTTGTTCCTTGATTGAGATCGTCTCTTTTTGTTGTTGTTGGAAGAAATGGAAAAGTAAAGTTCCTGGCGGACAAATCTCATATTGTAAATTTGCCAATCTTAGCTCCAAGGTTTTGATTAGTCCTGCATGCTGAGACGATGTCTGCTCCACTTTTTTCTCAATTGTTTTCACTTTGCTCATTAACTTGTTTTGTGTATGGGCCATGTTTTTATGGTGTTGCCAATATTGTTGAGCACTTTGTTTTGGCAGATGGAATTTTCTGATTGCTAGTTCATTATTGCCTCGATGTCACTCGTTGGGGGGTTTTTCTCCATAAGGTAGTACTATGTTTTTCTTGGGGATTTTGGGAGCATGACAAATACCTTCTTTTTCAAAAGGTTAAAGTGGAGGAAAATCTCGGGTATGGCTGGAACTTGAAGGGCTCATCATGAATATTTTTGGGTGTGTGGACTTTTGGGTTGATGGAGTTTTAGGTTCAAGTGGCTTTTTGGATTCTAGGTTATGAACTGATGGTGGTTTGGGTTTTGGGGTGGTTTCACTATCTTCCCAGCTTGGAATGATTTTTTCTGGTAATTTTAGCCATTCTTGGGGTTTGTAACTCACAAGAAATTCATATTTGTCTGGACGGCTTATTGGGCCAATTGAATGATCTTTATTTTCATATTTGGCTTGAAATTGCTTTTTAGTAGTTTTTCCCCTTTTCTTGGATTTTGGTTTGGTCTCGTTGAGGCCAAATCTTTCCTAATTACGTTGGTGGTGTTCATCATATTCTCCACTTGGATCCTCAAAACAGTCTTGACAGTCGCAACCGAGATCCCAAGGGTAGTGTCCCGGAAAGGGGCATTTGAACCACCAAACTCTTTTGTCGTCTTTGTCAAAATGTCAACATCAGTCATGTTCTTCCATGATAGTTTGTATATTCGAGAATGGTTCCGTTTCAGGGTCAAGCTCAGGTNCCTTTTGCCGTCTTTGTCAAAGTGTCTACACCAGTCATGTTCTTCCATGATAGTTTGTATATTCCAGAAAGGTTCCCTTTCAGGGTCAGGGTCAGGGTTTGTGTCTTTGGGTTGGATCATTTGGCAAGAAAAAATGGTTTTATTGGGTTTTTTGAGATGGGAATGGTCAAAGCTTATGGAAACAGTTTTGTCATTTCTTTTGGTAAAAGTTGGCTCACCAGATTGTAGAGGTTCTTCTGGTTCCCTTAACCTTTCATAATTTGTGATCCAGGAATCAGAAAGAATTTTGACAAGCTCATCTTTGGAAATTTGTCTGGGTATTTGGGTGCACATGGTATTTCCTTTGATAGCATCAATATTCAAGAGTAAAGCATTTTCTCCTCCGGTAAGGCAAAGATCCACAACATGATTTTGGATTCGTCACGCCATTTGGTGATGAAGAGTGGCTTGGATAGAATCTTTGGCTTGTGGGACACCTTGAATTTGGACTTGGATTTTTAGGGCTTCGGTTAAGTATGGGTCATAAAGGTACATATTGAAATTTAGAAAGATAGTTATGAAGACAGTCCCTGCATTCAAGGTAACTTCTGCAATACACAAATATGCATGTTGGTACTCCAAGTATCTTGTATCTAGAAGAGAAAGTCGAGAAACAACATGTTGACCTTTTCTTCCATGATAAGTCAGAGCAATTCGGATAGCACCAAAATGGATATGGGTAAAACCATGATCTCTCCATTGTATGGGAAAATCATCCGGAATTTGGAGGGTGACAAATTGTTCCTCTCGAGTGGTAAGAATAGGATGCTGGTCAAGTTTTGAGGTTGCAACATATTCTTTGACTCCTTTTGGTTTATGTTGGACTAAGGAACGGATTTGGGTCCATGGTGCAAATGATTTTTTGTCAAAAGCTAAGCAAGGTTTTATGAAGGGTAGTTCAGTGGAAGATACTTTTTGTTCATCGGGTAGGATATCGACTTCAAAGAAGTAATCATATTTTTTGGATAAGATTTTATATAGAGTAGGAGACATATTCATTTTTGCAAGGGAAGAGGATGATGGAAACGACTCAGACATATTTAGTAAATTGTTCCTCCCTCCGAAACGATGGGCTAGCTCTGATACCACAAATTAAGGAACAGAGCAAGAGACTCCAAGAAAGCAAACTATATCCTAGCCATATGTTCGCTCATGACATAGCACACATCATCCTAAAATATGTAAAGTAAACTAGGCCTATTAAGGGGAGACCTATGAAGGCTAAGTACACTGTCACATGCTCAATAATTATAATAAACTCTTTCTAACTCAAGGCCATGGGATAAGACTTAATGAAAAAAGTGATGCATTCAATATTGAAAAGATTATGCAACACTTCAAGCATTTATATTGTATTTATTATTCATAGTTATACTTTTAGCAAATTTACCATTCGTAGATGTGTTTGAATTTTATAGTGAATCCATGAAATTGGAGAAAAAATATTTTGAACTAAAACAAAAAAGCAACAAGCTCACGTAGCTCAGTTGGTTAGAGTGCCAACTTAGTTAGCGGTGGTCTTGAGTTCGACTCTCAACAAGAACATTTTATTTGTCTGTATTTCTGTATTTTGCCTTAGTTATATTCGTTGTGCGAACAAACCATGTTGTATCCTTTGTATACACCCATGTTTACATTCGATACAAGTTATATCATTTGTATAACGAATAAAGTTGAGACAAGCGCGTTTGAATGCAAGTCATACAAGTTAGTAACAATTAAATTGTAGCTACAAATGGTAATTAAGCAGACTATAGAGTTACCAGGCTCTAAACAATAGTGGTTGACGAAAATTCATCTTCAGTATTTGATATAAAACAGTAAATAATTATGTTCTTTATCATTTTAAACGAAAAGATAAGTAAGATGTAAACAATTATATAAACTTTTAACATTTTTGTATCTATTTATGATTGTAATAAATCATACAAACCATTTCAATTTTATTAAGTAATTAAAATCACTTTCGGTCCTTAGTTCTAAACATAAGAAAATCATTCTTTTTCTTTCACCGAAAGTACTATACCGACACTGACAGAATAAACAACCACCAGGTGATCAACCTAGCAACAAGTTTGACCCTAGTTGCCTGGAAGGCTTCAAGAACTGCCATGTAAGTGGACTTAACCTCATTACCTTAAGTAATGATAATTTGCCCTCACAATGAAAAGCTTTATCCCACAAACCTCGGCTTAGTCTTAGTATAAAGATCCGGCCGGCCATTTTAAGTATTATAGTTATGTTTCCTTATTTATTGCTTATTTTGTGTTTCTTTGTTGTTATGTAACTTTACGGGGTGGTTGGTTTGGTTCCGGGATGTTTCAGAATGAATTGGAACCCTTAGTTCCAAGGTGTGAAACCTAAGTTGAAATAGTTGGTCGGATGTAGAATTGTGAGTAAATGACTTCTAAATAGAACTTTGATGGTTACGATAGCTTTGTATGGCGATTTTTTACTTAGGAGTGAGCCGGGATTTTGATTTGGAGGTCTGTAGATGACTTTGGCTTGAATTGGCGAAAGTTAAAAAAAAAAGTTTGGAGAGTTGAGAGGTTTGGCCGGAGTTGCCTTTGTTTTTACCGGGCTCGGATTTTAGTTCTAGAAGTTGGAATAGGTCTGTTGTATCATTTATGAATTGTGTGCAAAATTTGGGGTCAATCATAATTGGTTTGATAGGTTCGGCATCGATTGTAGAAGTTGGATATTCATTAGTTTCATTAGGCTTGAATTAGGGTGTGATTCGTGTTTTTAAGTTGATTTATGTGATATGAGGACTCGACTAAGTTCGTATTATTTTGGAACTTGTTGGTATGTTTGGTTGAGGTCCCGGGGGCCTCGCATAGATTTTGGATGGTTAACGAATTGAAATTGGACTTAGAAGAGTTGCTGAAGTTGCCGATGCATGTGCTTCTGGTTTCCTCTTACGTGATCGCTAGGAGATGGACGCTATCGCGGAGGGTAAGGTCCGGCAGGTGGGAATTTTCTATGAGATCGCGTAGTTAGGGCTGCGATCGCGAAGCCTTGAGGGAGTTGTGTTACGCGATCGCGTGGGAGAAGACAAGTTCGCGGAGAAGGAAGAGGAGGCATGAGAGTTCCACGCGTTGTTCATCGCGATCACGTGCGTCTGTCTGCGATCGCGTAGGTCAGGGAGATTGATCACTGCGTTCGCGACCTGGAGTGTGAGTTCGTGTAGAAGATTTTTGGGCTACCAAGGATTTTGTTCTTCGTGATCACGAAGGGAGTTCCGTGATGTGTGACAATTGGGCAGACTATTAAAATATCAAAATCGAGGGTTTGAACCCATTTCTCATATTTTGAGCTAGAGACCTCGAATTTGGGCGATTCTTGGAAGAATTTTCAAGGAATTAATTACGGTAAGTTATTCCAACTCGGATCTAGTTAATATATATTAATCTATCGTTGTTTTTACCGTTTAATTAGTGTTTTGGGTTGAAAAAATTAGGAAAAATTATAAAAACTTCATAGACTTTAATTTGAGGATTTGGAGGTCGAGTTGAGATCGAAATTGAGTAATTTTGGTATGGGTGGACTCGTTGTTGAATGAATCTTCGTTTTTTTTTTAATTTGGTCGGATTCCGAGATGCGAGCCCGGTGTTGACTTTTTGGGTTGACTTTTTGACTATTGTTAAAGAACCTAGCTTTATCATATGGAATTGGTTCCTATAGCTTGTGTTGATTGTATTAAGTTGTTTGTGGCTAGATTCGAGTCGTTCGGAGGCCGGTTCTCAAGGAAAGGGATTGTTGGGGTAGGGATTTGCGCGGTTTGAGGTAAGTAACACTTCTAAACTTGATACTAAGGGTATAAATCCCTAAACTACGTGTTATGTGGTTGGTGTTGAGGTGACGCACATGCTAGGTGATGGGCGTGTGGGCGTGCAAAGTAGTAATTGTGCCTCGGTTGATTCCGTGGAATAGTGGAGTTATCTAATCTTGATATTATTCATGTGTTTTCCATATGTTAGAGAATTTGAGCTGTAATTTATGTTAGAAATCATGTTTAGGCTATATGCTGGTACTGTTGGGACCCACATAGGTCGTTCTTTGCTTAAATTGAAGTTGTGTTCTCAGTCGCATTCATCATTTGCATATCATAGCTTAGTCTTTGTGTTTCATTTATTGTTACATCATGTATCAGTGTTTTGTGCCAATTGACATGGGTGTTGTGAGTTCGAGAAACTAGAGATATTGATGACTGAGTGAGGCTGAGGGCCTGATTGTGAGTGATATTGATGGGATCATGCTACACGCCGCCACGAGTTTATTGATTCCTGATGGGATCAGGTTGCACGTCGCAACGGGTATTATTGATTTATGGGATCGGGCCGCGCGCCGCGGCAGATTTTATTAGTGCTAGGGCAGGATCCGCCCCTCCGAAGTCTTACATACCAGTAGTGAGCGCATGTATTGTATAATGCTGAGTGACTGAGTGTGATGAGTTAGAGATGAGACATCCATATTGAGTACTTTGAGAGTGTGAGTACGCGAGGTTGTTATTGTGATGCATTACATGTGACATGAACATTTGGCATGTAGATATAGAGATGTAACATTCCTCATATCAGTCATACTTGGCATATTTTATCTGCGTCGAGCTTAAACTAATAAACTTGAAAGCATATCTACATTTGTGTTTTGTGTACAAACTGATTATGAGTTTTCTCCAAGATATTATTGTTATTTTCCTGTCATATATGTACTGTTATAATCTGGATTTGGATTGTACCTATCTGAGCTCGTCACAGCTTTCAGCCCAAGGTTTGTCTTGTTACTTATTGAGTATATTAGGTCGGTTGTACTCATAATAGACTCTGCACTTCGTGTGCATATCTAGGTGATTCTAGGCACGACAGTTGCTAGATTTGAAGCTTCATCAGTTTGGAGACTATTGAGGTAGTTGCCTTGGCGTCTGCAGACTCGACTCTCCTTCTTTCCAGTTTATAACACTATTCTATCTTCCTAGACAGTTGTTTTAGCAGTTAGACTATGTTGACATTTTAGTAGCTCATGTACTCAGTGACATCTGGATTTTGGGAATATTATAATTGTGTCACAGTATTTCTTATCGGCTATTTATGAGAATTATTACTATTAAACATGTTTCATTTTGTTTTCAATTTAAAAATGCGTAGTTATTTGTAGATGTCGGCTTGCCTAGTACCATGATAGGCGCCATCACGCCATGTTAAGTTTTGGGTCGTGACACTTAGAATGTATCCCTACACCAGCATGTGAAGTTTCATATTTATGAATTCAATTCAATCCTGGTAGTTTTCACTAGTAACTTTTAAAATATTTAATATTTCAAAAATAAATTCTATCATAGTAGCCTCGTGGCCATACCAAACCATAAGAGCAAAATCAAACACATAATTCTTTTTATGGTAAATTCTTTAGCAATTTAACATTCGTCTTTTAAAAATACAATGAGTGATATTCATTGATCAACATTCAAAAGAAATAATTTTCATGAAAATATATTATAGCACTCAAATATTTATTTTTTTATCAACAACATAAGTTTTAATAAAAGCTCATAACGCCGGCCTCATGTTTCATTTTGCCATCAAATTTTAAAATAACATGACAGTATATGTGTAACATATATCTTAGTACATGGATACATACATATCCGCTTGTCCCCATAAGCACAAATATATATAATTAATATATTAACCTAAAATAATGCTTTTAGAGAAAATTCCTAAAAAAAAGAATAAGTTTTAATTAACTCACCTCAACTAAAGTTTCAACAAAATACTATGTCACTCCAATATCATCAAAATATATAACATCACCAACAAGCCAATATCTACAATTAGATAGCCTAATTACATCAAAACATAACCCAAATTATTCATCAATATCCATTTAGGGCTCAAAGTTGGCTACAAGCCTCCAACAACTTAAATCGTCCAATAGATTCACTTATTAACCTATTCAATTTCATTCTTATTATTCACTACCCATTTGAAGTGATTAATGATACTATATCAATTTCCCAATACTGCCAAGTTACTATTCATCGTCTTCCTCAACCAATATTTGTAAAATATACAACTCAATAGTTACTTAGTCTATCACTTAAAATTTAGCTAACAAATGATTCAATAAGTTCATTACATTCGCCGATTCTATTTGCAATAACACTATTCACCTTCTCCCTTGTTTTTTTCAAGAACGTTATTCATGCTATGAATTAGGGTTTTATAATTCAACCTTCCAACCATTAAAACTAGTAACAAATGCTACAAAAACTTCTAACTACTTATAATAAATGAGTTTGAAGCATAAGAATTACCTCTAGTAGAACAAATTTATAAAATTACAACTTTAGTATTTTTTAGTTCTTGAATATTTGAACCAACTTGTATGGATTATAATCCATTTATATGTTAATAAATACTAGCATTAAAGAGTGTTAATCCATCATAAAATATACTAAAAAACTCATCTTGACCGGTCATCTAATGCCTTGGCAGAGTCTCCGTTAAAAACCTCTTAAATTGTGACGACACGACCGATCGTCTTGAGAATTATAGCACTGATCCCCTATTAACTGCTTTTCCCGTGTCTATTTCTACTATTTTGTCTTGCCGGGAGGTTTCATTTTTGTTTGTGGAAGTGTTTGGGACACTTAGTTCCTAAACAGGAACTTAAGCCTTAAGATTTAGACCGTAGTCGGAACTTTGTGAAGACGACTCCGGAATGGGGTTCTGTTGGTCCCATTAGCTCGTTAGGTGATTTTGGACTTAGGGTGTGTCTGGATTGTGTTTTGGAGGTCTGTAGTTCATTTAGGCTTGAAATGGCGAAAGTCGAAGTTTTGGAGATTTTGGTCGGCAGTGGAATTTTTTATATCGGGATCGGATTTTGATTCCGGAAGTTGGAATAGGTCCGTAGGGTTGAATGTGACTTGTGTGCAAATTTGGGGTCAATCGGATGTGGTTTGATAGGTTTCGGCATCAGTTGTCGAATTTGGAAATTCCAGGTTCCTTAAGTTTGAATCGGAGGATGATTCATGATTTTAGCGTTGTTTGAGGTCGTTTAAGGGCTCGACTAAGTTCGTATGGTATTTTAGGATTGGTTGGTATGTTTGGTTGAGGTCTCGGGGGCCTCGGGTGAGTTTCGGGTGCTTAACAGATGGAAAAATTGGACTTGTGCATATTTTGAAGCTGTTGGTTCTGGTGTTTTCGCACTTGCGTTGGGAAGTCTGCAGGTGCGACCCCGCAGAAGTGAGGAAGAGGTCGCATGTGTGCTTTTAGTCTTGGGAGCCAGTGGTCGCAGGTGTGACGCGTAAGTCGTAGAAGTGTAGTCGCATCTGCGGAAGGGTGATCGCAAAAGCGGATTGAGGGGGAGGAAGTCAAGTTCCCGCAAAAGCGGACGCGTAAGCGCAGAAGCGCATTCGCAAATGCGAATATATATGCGCAGGTAAGGAGTCTCGAAATTTAATGAAATCCCGCAGGTGCAGAGCTTTAACCACAGAAGCGATACCGCATAAGCGGTTAATGGACCGCAAGTGCGATTTAATTGGTAGAAAAAAGGGGCTAAATCGAGGGTATGATTCATTTCTTCATTTTTGGAGTTGGGAGATCAAAAATTGGCGATTGTTTGAGGGATTTTCAGAGAGAGCTTTGGGTTAACGATTCCTAACTCGTTTTTTGTTATATTTTATTAATCTATAGTTGTTTCCTCCATTTAATTTCGGATTTGGATTGAATAGTTGGGAAAAGGGGGGGGGGGGGGGGGGGGGG
>ML298179.1:18424-84509 GCA_005239495.1 Nicotiana undulata | reverse complement strand
CACTAACATAGTGATATTTTCACACCTATTCCCTGTGGGATTCGACCCCAACCTTGTTGGGTTATTATATTTGACTTCGACCGCTTTACACTATTTTAGAAGTGTAATTTGAGCGTATCAGTACACGGGCTAATTATTGTAAAACCCGATTTCTACTAAGTAATAACCTGTTTTCCTTCTTATTTGAATCTTATTAGCATGCGTAGTACCCTGCTAGACTAGTACATCAATGCCTACTTGCCTTATCTGAACTACATGCGACATGTTTAGTTGATTTACCCGTTTTCCTTAACTTGTACTTAGGCTGAATTGTAGGATTCCATGTTGTAATTATTGAATTCTATTGTTTGGGTTGCATATTTACTTTGGGACTACGGAACGGTATTCCGGGAGATCCCCCTATTCTGCATATTTACTTTGGGACTACGCAACAGTATTCCGGGAGATCCCCATATCTTGCATATTTACTTTGGGACTACGGAACGGTATTCCGGGAGATCCCCCTATTCTGCATATTTACTTTGGGACTACGCAACAGTATTCCGGGAGATCCCCATATCTTGCATATTTACTTTGGGACTACGGAACGGTATTCCGGGAGATCTCCCTGCACATTTACATTTGGGACTACGAGACGGTATCTCGGGAGATCCCTTGTTGCATTCCTGTGTACTGAGCTATTATCTTTCTATGCTTTCTTTCTGTTCAATTTCAATACTTATTTTACTGCGATATTTCATTCTTGCCTTGCTTTATTATTTATATACAAGTAGGGCCTTGACCTGACCTCGTCACTACTCGACCGAGGTTAGGCTGGACACTTACTAGGTATTGTGGTGTACTCACGCCCTTTCTTGCACATATTTTTCATGTGCAAATCCAAGTTCTTCTTACCAGCCTCGTTCATAGTTGCAGTTGCTGCTGCCGGAGACTTTAAGGTATATCTGCCCGCGCTCGCAGATCCTCGGAGTCCCCCTTTATCCCATTATGTTCATTTTTCCCTATTTTCTATAGACAGTGATGTATAGTACAGTTCAGACTCATAGAAGCTTGTGACTTACGGTGTTCCAGGTTTTGGGAAGTGTCATGTATATGTTGCGAGTTGATAACTGTATATGTCAAACGACATTCAATTGTATATTTAGATTATTGTTACTGTTAGTTATTAATGTTGATGCTTTCATTTCATTTACGCAAAGTGTTAGGCTTACCTAGTCGTAGAGACTAGGTGCCGTCACGACAATTCACGGATGGAGGGTTTGGGTCGTGACACAAACCTTTCCAAAAATCAAATTTTCTCTCTCTCCCTTAACTCTTTCTATTTATAGCACAAATGACGTCTAAATACTACCTTTGCTATTCCTCTATACAATGGTCTGCATTTATGCTATACAAACTGCTTTTTGCCAGATTCACTCTTGAACCTAACACAGCTTCAAAGGCCAAAAGAAATCCCCTTAGATACAAAAATTGTTCTCCTAGTAGACTTGAAGAATTACCATGACCAGCACAAACAGATACGGGGATAAAGGATCCCCCTGCCTTATTCTCCTAGTAGACTTGAAGAAACCTTGAGGACCGCCGTTGACAAGAACTGGAAATCTCACTGTGGAGATGCAATAATCAATCCATCTTATCCATTATTTCCCAAAATTCATTTGTCTCATGACGCCTGTTAAGCACGCCCAGTTAACATGGCCATATGCTTTCTCAAGATCACATTCATTTACAACCATTGATGCATCAACAATCTGTCTTCCCCTTATAAAAGCATTCTCATTATCGGAAATTAAGTTCCCTATAACCATCTTGAGTCTTTTTGCTAGCAATTCAGCTTTTAGTAGAATTTGCTTCATGAAAGAATAACTTTACAGTATTCCACACATCTTCTCTGACTATACTCCAATATTTCTGAAAAAATGTAGGTTAAAACCATATGGACCTGGTGCTTTATCTCCCTTAAATAGTTTTATAACCTCTTCTATTGTGACAGGTCTCTGCATCCATTGAATGTGGTATAAAACTTTACTCCCTCCCATCCACTTCGATTATCTTTTGGCTATTTCCACACATATTAAGGAATTCACATTTTAACACTAATCAATAATAAAGTTGACCATATTAACCTCTATTATCTATTCATTGAAAATATGAAAAAGACCAAAACTACCCCAGAAGTATCGAAATTGGTACAAAAATTCTCCATTCACCTATTTGAATAAAAATGCCCCTACAATTATTTTCTGGCTCAGCATTGCCCTTTATACTAACGTCCCTCACTGGGAAAAAGTAAAATTTAATTAACATCCACGTGTCACAGACCCATCCTAGTTATAATTTAAAATCATTAGTGTCTAGCCCCTTTTCTACCATTAGTGACTGGTTTAGGTGTGAAATCTAAAATTTGTTGCGTAGGTTTATCACTTAGGCTTGAAAGGGAACTGATATGTGTTGAAGAGTTTATTGTAGGGAACACGTTTGATACCCTAACTGGTGGATCATCAGTTATAAAGACTTTCAGGCTATCCTCTCCCCTAAAACTAGAGAGAAAGCTTGCCCTTTCCAAAGGGTATTGTAAAAGAATAACAATAGAGTGCGGAACATAGGATGATCCATTGATCTTTATCTTCCCAATAGATGATCTAGAATTTCTTGATTTGTTCTTGCTATAAATAAGAGTTTCAAGTGTGAGGCTGGATAAGTCATTCCGATAAGAAATGTCGAAACAAAATGTTTCAGTATAATAAGGGTCCAAATAGACAGATTTTGTTCCGAAAATTTCCGTAGATGGACACATATTTAGTTCTCATTATCTTAGACATTGAGATTTTTATGAAAACCATTATTTTTTATCCTATGTAGGCGACACTAGCTACAAAGTTGTAGACTTAAGACCCAAGAATTTTTCTTTGACGGGTGATCGGGTATTAGAATCCTCAGGAAAGTGTAAGCACATGTATATAATTTCTATTTTGCTTTATATATATAAATATGGTTGTTTCTTGATGGAATATACCAAGATAAATTTTCTTTTTAGAACTACAACAGTGAAGTAAAGGAGGCGAGGGAGGTGCTAGGGATATCGAAGGGTTACTCTAGCAAGCATCAAGGCGACTGATGGTGGAATGACGTAGTCTAAGGCAAAGTAGAGGCGAAGAAGGTAGCGTATATAAAGTTGGTAGGGAGAACAAGAAAGGAGGAGAGGATAGCGAATAGAGAGAGGTAAAAGGTAGCGAGGAAGGAGGCGACGTTGGCGGTCACGGAGGCTAAGAATGCAACGTTTTGTCATCTGTATGAGGAATTTGGGGGAAAAGGCTGGGATAAGAAGTTGTTTCCGCTGGCTAAGGCGAGGGAGAGGAAGACGAGAGATCTGGACCAAGTGACGTTCATCAAAGACGAGGGCGGTAGAGTATTGACGGGGGAGTCTCAAATTAAGAAGAGATGGCATGCGTACTTTCATGGTCTTCTTAATGAGGAAGGGACAGGGATATTATGCTAGGGGATCTAGGGCATTCTAAAAGTCTCTGAGACTTTAGTTATTATAGGCGCATTAAGGTGGATCAAATCGTGTAGGCTATGCATAACATGAGTAGGGGCAGAGCGACCGGGCCAGACGAAATTCCGGTTGAGTTTTGGAAGTGTGTGGGTAGAGCAGGCTTGAAGTGGTTGATTGGGTTATTTGATATTATTTTCAAGACGAAGAGGATGTCATATGAGTGGAGGTGGAGTACAATGATACCATTGTACAAGAACCAAGGTGATATCCAGTGTTGTAACAACTATAGGGGCATCGAGTTACTAAGCCATACCACAAAAGTTTGGGAGAGGGTGGTGGAGGTGAGAGTGAGGAAGACAATGTCTATATCCGACAACCAGTTTGGGTTCATGCCGGGTCGTTTGACTACATAAGCAATCTACCTTATTAGGAGGTTGGTAGAACAGTACATGGATAGGAAGAAGAATATGCACATAGTGTTTATTGACTTGGAGAAAGTGTATGACAAGGTCCCTATGGAGGTGCTCTCGAGATGTATGGAGCCAAAGGGTGTGCCGGTAGCTTACATTAAAGCGATCAAGAACATGTATGATGGAGATAAGACTAGGGTTAAGAATGTGGGAGGAAAATTGAAGCATCTCCCGGTAGTTATGGGGTTACACTAAGGATCTGCGCTTAGCCCGTTCTTATTTGACCTGGTGATGGATGCACTGACACACAATATTCAAGGAGAAGTGCCATGGTATATGTTATTCGCTGATGACATAGTTCTGATTGATGCGACATGATGCGGTGTTAACGAGATGCTGGAGGTTTGGAGACAAGCTCTCAAGTCTAAGGGTTTCAAGTTGAGCAGGACTAAGATAGAGTACCTGGAGTGCAAGTTCAACGCTGAGTCGAGGGGAAGAAAGCATGGACGCGAGGCTTGGATTATAGGTCATCCCCAAGAGAGGTAGTTTCAAGTACCTTGGGTCGGTTATATAAGGGGACGGAGAGATCGGCGAGGATGTCACTCACTGTATAGGGTGGGGTTGGTGAAATAGAGGCTAGCATATGGAGTCATGTGTGACAAGAAAGTTTCACCGATACTCAAAGGTAAGTTTGATAGAGCAGTGGTTAGACCAGCCATGTTGTATGAAACAGAGTGTTGGCCGGCTAAGAACTTTCATATCCAGAAGATGAAGGTAGAAGAGATGAGGATATTGAGGTGGATGTGTTGGGCACACCGGGATGTATAAGATTAGGAATGAAGATATTCGGGAAAAGGTGGGCGTAGCCCCTATGGATGACAAGATGCGGGAAGCGAGACTCAGATGGTTCGGGCACGTGCATATGAGAAGCCTTGATGCTCCGGTGAGGAGGTGTGATCGGTCGGATTTGGTGGGTACGAGAAGAGGCAGAGGGCGGTCTAAGAAGTATTAGGGAGAGGTGATCAGTCATGACATGACACGAATGCAGATTTTCGAGGAACCCTTTATATGAAGGTTTGGAGGTCGAGCATTATTGTTGTAGGCTAGGGGGTAGTCGAGCTTTTTCTCCTTCATACAAGGGCGGGGCTGGTTTGATAAGGCTATTCTTGGACAACTAGTGGTTGTTGTTGTGTGAAGACTACCTTTCTGTTATTCGTAGCTCCGGGTCTTGATTACTGTTATTGTTATTGCATACCATCTATTTTATGATTTTTATGATGTTGTACTATTTCTATGGTTTCTGTTGACGATACTGATATACTGTCTCTTCTTATTTTATTTTTGTCTTCCTGAGCCGAGGGTCTATCGGAAACAACCTCTTTATCCCATCGGGGTAGGGGTAAGGTCTGCGTACATACTACCCTTCTCAGACCCCACTTTGTGAGATTTTACTAGGTCGCTGTTGTAACCACAACAGTGAAGTAGGCGACAACTACTATTAGGGTCTATCTCAAGATATTGACTCTCTAAAAAAGGTTTTCCTATCGTTGCATGGGTTTCTTTTTGTGTAAAAGATATCAAACGAAGACTAAAAATAACTCAGTATCAATCATAATAGAGGTAAACAGATTCTGGCGGAACTACATTCATGAGAGGGAGGGAGAGAGAGAGAGAGCATAATTGAGGGTCGTCTGAGAGAGATGGTGAAGTTGTGTTTTAAAACTGGGACATGTTAATATTTTGGTGGGTTGCGAGTGGGTTTAATTATAACTGGGGTGGGGTTTAAGTCAGGCCAATAGGACTGTGACACGTGAAAATTAATTTCTTTTTTCGTAGCCTGAAATGTTAGTAATAAGGACAATGCTGAGCTAAAATTAATTTTTGTACCATTTTCGATACTTCAAGGGTAGTTTTGGCTATAGAGACTCCAAGACTCTTTACACCAATGGCAACTTTGAAGAAAAAAAATTAATTACTTCTTAATACTTGAAACAATCAAATATTGTGGAACACAAAAGAAAGCCAAATAATCAATTAAAGTGGACGGAGTAAGTTTAGAGTATTATAACTTTTTTAAATTTCGTGGACAATCAAATACTTTTACATAAAACTAGACAATGGATAATACCTAAAAGAAAATTCAAAAAAGTAATACATTTAGAGCTAGTTTGGAAATCCAGATTGAAATTGGATTTGGGTGTAATTGAGTATAATTACACGATCTGGCATGTTTGTCTAGCAAAGTAATTACTTGGTCAGCATGTATTTGGGTGAATTGGAGAGGTGTAGCTACACTCTCCATTTCTCTATATTTACTTCTTGTGATTCCATGTAAGTGCTCGTATGTTTTAGTTTCTCCATTTAGCGTAACTGCGTTATTATTCTAGTTTTTGAAACTATACCTCATAATATTACAAATAATGAGTCATTAACAAACTTGGCATATAATGAGCGATGTCATTAAAGTAATATTTTGTAATAAAATGAGGTTATAAACTTATTACGTTTCTCAGTATTAAGTTGTACTGAGACTTATTTTTATTATGTTGAAATTTGACATATTTTAAAATATTTTTTTGGATTTGAAATTGTGCTATATTTATGGTTTCAATTTACTGTTATCGTAGTATTGACTTGTTATTTCACATTGTAATGTTCATTTTTTAGTTAGAATTGATAGATTAATTTTGTTAAATATTTGAATAATATTACGATATTATGTTTATAAATATTAATTTATTTTATCATACATGCATTACATGATGTTCTTATTAAACGTATGTTTTTAGCTTTTATAATTAATTAAACTAAATATAATTAATTTGGAAAATACATCAATTTTTTTTACAATATTAGTAAATAAATATTGATTACCAATTAATGTATATTCAAGAAAAAATATGCATCTAAATACCAAATTTACTGTTATTTATACTTATAAAAATTCATTTATAGGCATATATTTACTATATAAACTTTTAAGTTTGATAATTATTTCACTTAAAACTTAATTCAATTGCGTAATTACACTTGTGCAACTAAATAATACACTTGTAATTACAAACTGGTCATCAAATTACTAGATTGTATAATTACTACCTAGTAATTACACCAACACCAAGGAGAGAATGACTTTCCAAACAGACCTCGTAGCTGTTAGGTGGGCCTCGTAGCGGGCCGTAACTTGGACACAGAACCGGAAAATAGGTCGCCTTCATTTTCACAGCAAATGAAACAACCCGAAAGATGGCGCCTTTTTCATTATTCCCCAATTCATATTCTTAGGGTTTTAGCTGTTTGAGGAGTTGAGTGCTTTCTTCCTAAGCCATCTCTACAATTTCTCAAACATTCTTCTTCTTGCCCTAATTTAACTACTCGTAAATTTCCGATGAGCCAAGCGTTAGAATAGCCAATGGCGTTCTCTTTCACTCCACAGGCACAGCAGCCTTCGCCATTCCAAACTCCAGGCCAGCAACAACCGTCGCCATTCCAAATTTCCGGCCAGCAACAGTCGTCGCCTTTCCAAACTCCCGGCCAGCAACAGTCGTCGCCATTCCAAACTCCCGGCCAGCAACAGTCGTCGCCATTCCAAATTCCCGGCCAGCAACAGTCGTCGCCATTCCAAACTCCTGGTCAGCAACAGTCGTCGCCATTCTCGCAGATCACTCCCTTTTCTCAGCAGCCGCAACAACAACAGCAACTTCAATTTCAACAACAGCATCAGCAGCAGCAGCAACAACAACAACAACAACAACAACAACTGCAACTGCAATTGCAGCAACAACAACAACTGCAGCAGCAACAGCAGTCGCAGCAACAGCAGCAGCAGTTGTACCTTTTCACCAACGATAAGACGCCAGCCACTTACAGTACCAAATGGGCAGACCTCCACCCGGATTCACAGAAGCTGCTGCTGCAAATTGAGTGGGTTAATTTAATATAAACAAGATTGAAGTTGATTTTTATTTTTTCCCCCTTTTTTTTGGAGAAGTTTTCTAATTTATATTCTGTGCTTGTGGATATAGGGAAAGAATACTGGAATACAGGGATGAAAGTCAAAGGCTTGACCAATGTAGCCGACTTTATGATTCATCAGTGGCCAATGATGGCTTTGAGTTGGATGCTAGTCGCAGCATTCAGGTCTTATCTTATGATTCTTTTATCATTCAATCATAATTCCTCTAGAATATAACTCTTTAGTAAATTTTCGGGCTCAATTACCAAAAGGAAAAGCTGTTTTTATTGTTGACATATGATATATGACTAATTATCAAACATTGAAATAATCAAATTTTGGGTTGCAGAACTGTTCTTTGTGGGAAAACAATATTGGAAGTATTTGAAAACCAGATTCTTTCTGTCAATGTCTGTAGTTTTGGTCAAGCTGATTTATTCTTCTGGCATGCAGTCTATGTATAGCTACATTCCTTGTGTCTATTTGTGGTTAGCACGGACTGGTGATGATCTAGAGGTCTTGGCTAGAGCTGTTTATTGAGTTATTCAGATTTTCATACCACCTAACAATGCTCATCATATTCTGATTGAGGATATTATTTCCCGCTGATATTAAACATTTTATAGTCTTATTCTCTTGCTTTTCTTTCTAATTACTGTTTCAATTACTTCAGATATTACTTAATTGCATGTGCTAATGTGAAGTTGCTTATCAGGAACTTGGTGGAGTTAGTACATCAATGGAAAGGCAAAAAGCTATCTTGCAAGAGCTAATGGTTGTTGTTAAAGATATGCTGCGCAATACAGAGGTTGCTGTGCGTTCCTTTATGATGTTACGCCCAAGGTTTCTTCGTCAAAGTGCACCTGCTGCTGCAAGTGCTACTGCCCCATCACAGGCATCAGGTGCAACAGTTGCTCAAACAGCATCCGCTCAAGCACAGTCTACTCCAAATGCGCCAGTTTTTGATTTTTACAGGGGGATACCAAAGAAGCCCTCTCCTTTTTTGCAGCAAACAGTCGCAAGATTTGAGAAATATCTTTTAGAATGCCGGCAATGGGTTGAAGAATTGGAGCAGCTGATGCTCTTAGATTCTGACAGGAATTCCATGAACTCCAGTTCATCTCTGTTGCAGTCTCTTCCAAAAGTCATGTCAAATGTGCATGACTTTTTTGTTCATGTTGCAGCAAAGGTAATGGGAAGGGTTTCTTTAGTATATGAAAGTATCATGCTTGTTCAGAATGAAGTAAGAAGAGTAAAAATGACAAGGAGTATTTTTTCCTCTTTGTTTTTTTTACCAAACAAATACACATATATCTACGTGTGACTGTGTGTGTGCACACTAGCCACTTTGGAAGTCTGTCTCTTACTTGATAGGCATGATAATATATTTAGTAGGCGTTTAGACAATATGTGGGTGAAGTTGAAATTGAAAAAAAGTATTTGGAAGTTGAAATTGAAAAAAAGTTATTTGGAAGTTGAAATTGTGTCTGGAAATGAGTTTCACTTGGAAATGAAGTGGAAATTGTGTGAGTGAAAACTATTATTTTCTCTTGAAATACTCAAAAAAGGTTTTCAGAAGTTGCAAATACTGATGACCAAACTTCAAGTTGCAAATAATGACTTCAGTATTTGCAAGTGAAGACACCTCTTTAGAGACTCGTAGATTCTGGTACAGTTGAAGTTCCTCATTAATTTAGTCTTGTACCACTTATAATTAGTATCAGAGAGCATCAGATTGATATCTGATATACTTTTGAAGCAGCAAAATTGTAATGCTGCATGCTAAATGTATTATGTTCCTTATTTGTAAGTTCTTGACCGGAAACAACCTCTCTAACTTCATAACGTAGGGGTAAGATCTGCGTGCGCACTACCCTCTCAAGACCCCACTTGTGGGATTACACCGGGGTGGTTGTTGTTGTTGTTGTATTTTGTAAGTTCTTGGGTATACCTTTATTATTGGTTTCTGTGATTTTAAGATGTTTATACTTTATGTAAAGCAGGTAGAGAGCATTCATCAGTACATTGAATCAATGAAAACAGCATACCTGGCTGATCAGCGCCGTCGAGGGGATGGAAGCGATCCTTTTCTTGAGGCAGATAGGCGGGAAACAGCTAAACTGGAGGCAGCTGCTAGAAGGGTACATCCAACTTTGCATTTACCCGCAATTTCACAACCATCAACTCAAGTAGCAGGATTGATTTCCAGCTCAGCAGCACCTGGGGCATCCAGTGCACCACAAACATCATCTGCATTTCCTTCTGCCTTACCTGGAAGTGGATCCTCACTCTTTGCTACTCCATCCGTTGCTGCTTCATCTTCTTCCCTGTTCACTACTCCAACAATGTCAGCTCCAGTCTCCTCTTTGTTCGGAACATCTGGTGCTTCCAGTCCAGCCTCTAGTGCTCCATTATTTGGTTCTACCCCCGCTTCTGGTGTTTCAGGCTTTGCAACACCTTTTGGTTCAGGTATGCTTCCAGAAAACTCAATGATGACATATTTTGGTCCTCTGCTTTGTATATCTTTATTTAGATTAGCTTTTACAGGAATTAAATTTCTATTTATTCCCTTTATAAGATACTGAATATATTTTAATTCCCATAAAGATAATTGATGTAATGTAACATACATCTATAACTTGGTCTTCAGTTTACTGAATCAATTATATACTCCCTTGGTTTCAGTTTATGTGACACTTTCCTTTTCGGACGTTCCAAAATGTTTGACACCACTCCATTACTAGGATCTATACAACTTCCACAATTTTTAAGAATTCAAAATCATGTAATTATTCATAATGAAGCTTTGATTCAATGTTTGCCTTATTAAACTAACATTCGAACCACTACATAAATTTTTCCCCACAACTGCTAGTATAATACTACACTACTAAAAATATAATACACAGCAGTCCAGCAGGTCACACTCTTTCCTTTTGGAAAAATACACAAGTCAAATTTAATGTCAACTTGGTGTTCAGTCAAACACCGTCACATAAAATAAAACAGATGGACTACTACATACAAAATACTGATGTATAGTCACGGTTTTTGTTTTGTGATTTTAGGCTGCTAATGCAGTTTGCTTAAGATTCTCTTTTTTCTTTTGATGGAAAGCCTAATGATTTTAAGTGTATACTATCATGTTTTTTCAGATTGCTTTTAACCAATAAGTTAATGCCCTTATGATTAACTTTTTATTTGAGGTGGCCTACTTTATAAAAGAGTGTCAAGGTATTTTTTGGAGAATTTTCTTGATTAAGTGCCATTCTCAAAAGTTCTTTCGGGTCAATGTTTCCAAATGATATGGTGCAGAAAAGTTGCTTTTGTGTTTTCATTTCTGAAACTTTTTCAGAGGAAGTTACATTGAGTAGCTAAGCCTTTTGTTTTGGAAATTTTCCTCCAAATGCTTGTACTTTGTGATTTATTACAACACATACTATCTTTTTTGAAAAACGTTGTTTTATGATCCAAAATTCCTTCTATCCTTTCTTTTATAATAATCTGCAATTTCTTACGTACTTCATCTGATATTAGAAGTTTTCAGATATCTGGAGAATATTTTCAGCAATCAGATATTTTTGATACTACAATATTTTCCATGAAAGAGATTCTTCTTTTTGTCCTCCTGTTCTTCAATCCCTAGGACCTGCCTCCATATTTTGTATGCTGATTTGTGCCTGAGTGTTGTTCTTTTGTTTTTGAAGGTGCTGCACTAGGATCAGGGGCAAGCTTTGGGACTGTATCTGTGAGTATACATGTTCTCCTATATTCAGATCTTTCTTATCTATGCCTTGACCTATCTCCTTCTGCCTGCACTCCTCCCAACCCTTCAAAAGTAAAGAAATGAAAGCACTTCTCACCTACTCCTAAAGGCTAAAGCACAACATGAAGAAAAGGGAAAAGAAAGTGGAGTAGAGGACTAGTTTCATATGGCTATGTTGGTGAATTTATCTGCAGTTTGGTTATATATTTTTGTGAAGCTTGGACTGTTTATTACAGCTTTGTGGCAATCCAATCCTGAAAAATTGCGTAGTTGAATGTTATGATGCTTTTTCAAAAATCTTGCAGCTTGGACCTTGTAGTATGTGACACGTTGATCTTATTACACTCAGAAACCATGGTTCATTAACTCACACGGTAATTTCTTATAAAAGGAAAAAAAGTACACACATCAAATTGTTTGAATCTCTATGAACAAAATTTTAATTTAATGAGAACATCACTACTCTGAGAAACGCTACAGTCATAATGGACCTAGACATCTTTGGTATTGCCCGCGGTTGCATAAATCAGGTTTACAAACCTTGGGTTGAAATTGTTTCATCATTGGTCTGGTATATGTTTGCACCAACATTTGGGCAATGATAGATTTATATTCTCCGATAATGTCCAAGTGATTGTTTCTTTAGAATATTTCATGAAAAGAGATATCTATGTTTTTGTTTATCATGTGCCTATGAGTGGTTGCGACTTGCTCTTTCATGACAAAAGGTTGCTGCTAGTTTTGTGTTTGATGTTTGCATGGTTGGGATTATCATTTCTATTTCATTGGAAGAAAGGCATTTTTATTAATAAAAGAACAGTTTTCATTTGAAAGGCCAGCTGCCACTATTACTACTACTCCCTCTGATCCCAAAAAAAAAGCCGAAGTCTTTTTTGGTCCATATTAAAACAGTGTCAATTGCCCTTGAGTGGTAGAAACCTTTCAATATTGACTACCTGTGGAATCTTGTACTGCAACAGTATGAAGCCTATTTTTACCTTAATACAATATTTTCAGAAAGTAACCTGTGATTCTACTTTGGACCCATAGCTCTGGAGACGCTATAGAATTCCTTCTACTCTTGTGCTGCTTGCTGGAGGGCAGAGGTTGCCTAGGATAATTAATTTGGATTAGCAAAATTTAGGCTTGCAACCTGCTTATGACAACATCTAGGTAGTTTGCTTTTAATTGTTCCATCAACCATATATGGAAGATGAAAAGACCATCTAGGCCGAACAGTTCCTTGCTTTCTTCCTGCCCCTTTTCCCCTTTTTTGGCTATATCTTTTATGATATCTCCTTAAAACTCCTAAAGGGAAGAGTGCACATTAATGGCTCCGGACAGGACAAGAGGAATTCTAAAATAGGATATATAGCATTTTGAGAACAAACTCTTCAGTTAGCACTTACTTCATTATGGTATTCATTACTCCTGTAATAAAACCATAATGAGGTAGGTGCTATTACTTTGCAAACATGCTCCTAGATCTGAATGCCCTTATCTTACAACTTTCCATGCTTACTATGCTAGTGAGTTTTGCAAGATGGTCTTTGCTGCCTAACACTATCCATCCTTATACCTGATATCTTTGTTGTCTATCATTCTTTTCTGCAGAAGTCTAGAGCAAAAAGTCGTACAGGCAGACGCTAGACAGTATGTTGGCCATTCAGACATCTACTTTCACAATCTGAGAATCTTAATGGATGCAAATTTTCTTGCTGCAGCAACACTTATTACCTACAATATCCTGGCAAGGTCAAGCATATTTTGTCAAATCATGAAATGATGCTGTCTATCTACCTCCAGTTTCGTTGGCTTGTTTTACTATTGTGAATTGCTATATCTGCAGAAGAGAAGATGTACTATCATAGGGATTTTCCAGCAATGTTATTTCCCTATTTCTTCTGATTTTGTGTATCAAGCTTGATTGTAGACGATTTCAATTATATTTGTTGTCGTCTGGATCTAACCTCCTGCTAGCATGATTTCTTCAGAAATAAGTTTGTGTAAGCATTTACTCGAGGTCTTACATGTCAGATTCCATCGTGGAAGAGATTTTTTCCTCAATTTATAAGCCCGTTTAGTAGGGTTTTACATGCCTGCTTTCTAATAAAAATTGTGGATACTGCCACCGAAATCTAGAATGCATGACGGAAAAAAACCCTTGTAAAATCATCTTATTATTATGAATACAATCAGATATAATTCTGTGTAGTAAAATCATTTATTACTAAAAATACAATCAGATATAATTCTGTGTAGTAAAATCATTTATTACTAAAAATACAATCAGATATAATTCTGTGTAGTAAACTGAGAAAATGTTAATAAAAAGTTAGAACTCATATTATTCTGTATTAGTAAATACATATCCATGTACGCCCCATTGCCTATAAAAGAATTCAATGAGCTTTTATTCTGATTCTAGCCAATGGGGTTAGATTCTACTTACACAGCCACTGCATCTAGCATCAATTGATCTGCTTCTGTCTGTGTTAAGTTCCCTTGCAATCTATGCAACTCAGCTCTTATTTCATCATACTGTGGATGTGAATGATCACTAGAAGAGAACACATGGATATCGTTTACAAGCTCTAACCAGCTCAGACCAGGATCTTTTTCCAACATCAATTCCCTTATCTTTCTCCTGATATCTGAAACACCATCCCATCTACCAGTTGAAGCAAAAAAGTTTGAGAGCAATACATTTGATGCATTGTCTTCTGCATCCATCCTCAAAATGTGCTTCGCAGCACGTATACCTATGCTCCGGTTTCCTTTACTTACACAAGAGCTCAGTAAAATTTTCCATAGTTGAAGACATTCATCACCAAAAGGTGATTCCATTATAACACTCTCAGCCTCCTCTAGCAATCCAGCTCGACTCAACAAAGTGATCATGCAAGAATAATGCTTAAGGCTTGGTTTTAAACCAATACCTTTCATGTAATTCCAGAAGAAAATACCCTGATTGACCAATCCACAATGGCTACAGGCAGCAAGCAGAGAGATAAATGTTACATGATCTGGTTTTAGGCCATATCGTAAAATATTATTGAACACCTTAAATGCCTCCTCTGCCTTCCCATGGTAACCATATCCTCCGAGAATTGAGTTCCAGCATTTTAGATTAGGCGTGGTTACACAGGAAAACGTAAGCTCTGCAGCTGCAAGGTTTCCTATTTTAGCATACATATCAACCAAACTCCCACAAACGGTCAACTCAGCTGTATAGCCTGTTTTGGCAGCGACAGAATGAATCATCTCACCCTGCCTCATACTTGCCACTTCAGCACACACACTTAAGGCACTACTAAGAGTAAATTCATCAACCTTGTGGCCTTCCTGTAACATTCCATGGAAAAACCTAATAGAGCTCTCAGCATTACCATTCCTACAATGTCCAGCAATCATCTCAGTCCACAGGACAACATCCTTCTCCAGGATGCTAATGAAAATCCTTTGAGCAGACTCAACTTCCCCATTGTAAAAGTACATCGATATCAGTGTGCTTGCAATGTATACACTTTGACCGAGCCCAACCTTCTCAACTTGGCCGTGGAGTGGTTTCCCATAATCAGCTGCTGGAAATGCTCTTGTAGCAGAAATTGGAGCTGCAAATGTATACTCGTCAGGTGTGAAAAGGGATGACTTTTGAAATTGTACAAACATAGTCATTGCCATCTCTCCATCTCCATTGTTTGCATATCCAGAAATCATTGAATTCCAAGAAACCAAATCTGGTTTCTTTATTTTTCTGAAGACTTTCAAAGCTGTTTCATTATCACCACAACTAGAATACATGTCGAGCAGGGCATTGTATAGGGGCAAATCTGGTGCAATCCCGGAAACAATTACTTTAACATGAGTTACTTCCCCTGCAAGACGATCTCTCGACCTGCTACAAGCACTCAACAACGTTGTATAAGTGAAGTTCGTCGGGTTAATTCCAGTCCTCAACATGGTGGCAAGTAGCTGAAGGCCTTCCATGGTCTTACCATTTTCCAAACATCCAAAGAATATGGTATTCCAAGCTACAGAATCTTTATCTTGCAAGGAACAAAAAACTTTCTCTGCACAATCCAGGAAGCCACAACTTGAGTACATCCCAAGTATAGAGGTTTGAACACATACATCATACAAAAATCCAAACTTCATACAATGGGAATGAAGCACAGAACCTAGTAGCTGATTCTTGAGGCCTGAACATGCATGCAAAAGGCTCGTAAAAGTTAACCCATTTGGTCTTAGGTTCTCACTTTGCAATTCAGCAAACAGACGGAAAGCCAAATGGGCAAGATGGGGTTTTCGAGAATAGGCAGAAATGAGGGCGTTGAAAGAGACGATGTTTCTCTCGGGCATTTTGTCGAACAGGACATGTGAGTCCTTGATAGACCCGCATCGGGCGTACATGGAGAGAATATTGTTAAAGACATAAGGAGATTTCGAGGTGGCGGGTATGGCAGTGAGGATGAGGGCATGGAGCTGGCGTGCTTTGGTAGCTGAGGTTATGGAGGCGCACTTATTGAGGAGAAGTGCTGCAATGGAAGATGCCTCAGTCAATGGTGGCATAAGTTGGTAGCCCTCGTCACTCCATTGAAGCAATTTGGAGTAGGGATTATGAGATTGAACTATCGAACCCTTATGGCATATTGTCCGTCTGTGACTCTTACCGTCACCAAAGTGAACAAATTAGTCTAAGTGGCTTTTGGACATGAATTCCATAATAAATTTTTAAATTTGAAATTTCACTTGGTTTGAATCGAAGATGAAGATATGTTTGGTTATAATTTTTGCACTATATTTGGATGTCTTTTTTTTGTAAAACTATGAAATATGATTTATACCCTATAACTTATAAAAAATATCAAAACCGCCCTAGTTTAATTATCCTACTTGAAATAAGCAATCAAACATGCTATTGTTTAACTGTTATCATATTCTGCTTTACTTCAGTACATAGAAAATGCAAACAGACATGTATTTTCAAGTCAATTGCTATTGTTTAACATGCTATTGTTTAACTTTTAAAAGTATAGAGTAAATTTGTAAAATTAAAAACTAGTGAAAATGTATTTTCAATTGAAATATTGGTTCTTACCAATTTTTCAAATTTAAAAATGCATTTTCAATTGAAATTGGTAAAATTGGTAAAATATTGATAACCAAACATTGTTTTCAAAATACTTTTTTTGGAAAAAAGCAAAAAATTGTATGTCCAAACGGGCTCTAAATTTGTAATCCTTAGAAATGTATAATGTCTTAATAAAGGTTCATTGTAGTTTAATTTTATACAAATTTTAAATCTGGCGCAATTATTTTCTTTTATCCAACTTGAGTATTACAGCATGTTTGGTCAAGTTTCTATGGTAAGCTTATTTTGAAAAGTGTAATAATTTTTTAAAAAGTACTTTTGGTGAAAAACAATTTATATTTGATTAATTAATTTAAAAAGTATAAGTAGCAATTAGTGTTTTATCAAACTTTTAAAAAGTGCATTTAACAACTTATTTGGATGGTTGTTACATGCTTATTGTATCGTATTGTTACTTTAAATATAATGTTTATTTTGTTGTTACTTAAATTTTATTGTATTGTATCGTTAAATCGTTACGTAACGACGAAAAGTGCCACTTATGAAACAACCGATTTGATGTGGTCGTGTCGATCCCCTATTTTCTTCTCTCATCATGCCTTTTTATATTATTAAATTATCTTATTTTATCCTTTACCCTACCTTTTTATATGCTAATTCTATCTCGTATCTTGCTTTTTTTCTTTATAATATTGCAAGTTTATTCTTCATATTATTGCTGCATAACATCATGAAATGACATAAAACAATACAATCTATCCAAACATTGTATACATAAAAACGATACAGTACAATATAATACAATACAATATTCACGATACATTATGAATCAACACATAACAACCATCTTGACAAGCTATAAATGTATTTTTTCAAAAATACTTTTCAAAAAAGTGCTTCGAGTAACTATTTTTTTAATGCTTCTAAAAAACTGCTTTTGTTGCTGCTCAAATCACTTGTTTTCTTCTAAAAGCTTGGCCAAATATCTTAATGTTACAATAAAATAATTCTTTTGCCTAAAAAAAACTTGATCAAATAAGCTACTTAGTTTGGAAAAAGGCCCAACTTTACTCGTGTGCTATTAAAAAATTATTAACATTTGTTACGCTTTTAGTCCATTTATACCTTTTTCGCCCTAATAAAGTGTCTAAATTTGTTGAGAAAAAAATGTGAATATACATAATAACTTTTGGTTACAGTATAAAATTACTTTTAGATTGGAGCTTTTTAGGGATAAGGGTAAAACTAAGCTATTTTTTTAATAGCAAGCATAATATTACCCAAAAATGTAAGGATGACAAAGTTGTTCAATAGAAGGCAAAGTTGACCCTTTATTCATATTTTTCTGAATTATTTTTTATGAGAAAAATAATAATTAAATATTGCTTAAACTACAATTTTTAACAGTTTAAAATGTAAATATCAAAAACAAAAGAAAAGAAAGCCCTCGCCGAGTATTGCAATGGAGGTGGTTAGACTCTGAACTTGAAAATTGAAATTGCTGATATAAAAGTATAACTGTCTCTGCTGTGAAAAGCAAGTTAACGTCCGGTGATATCAAGTCCGAGACTTGGGGAGTGTACATTCGTTCAGCAAAATCGCCAAAAAAAGAAATTTGCCGGAAAACGAGTGGGCATATGGCAAACGAACACTCACGGCTGTGTTGTTTAATTGATCATTACCTCCGTCCTTTTACTGTAAGTGTAAGCTCACTCTACCCCCCTCTCCCCTGCCCCCCCCCCCCCCCCCCCACGATATGTTTTTGTTCTTTTCACCTCATTTTACATAAAATGAAAACTCTACGCCTCTGCAGGAAACTGGGTCTGCTTCTTTAACCAAAGAAATGGAGAAACAACTTTTAATTGCTCTCTCACATGTATTTGTTCCTTTCTTTACCAATTCTCCTATTGTGTGATTTTTTTTTTGAGACTTTGAATTGAAGCAGAGTTAATTGATTAAGATTTCAAACTTTTAGGTTTATACAGAAATTAAGCAGTGGATTAAGGAATATGAGTCCGATAACAGCTCTGTAAGATTCTTTCTCTATATATCTTATGGTTTTGCTTGGAATTATCTCAGGATACATTTATTTGTGTAAATTTATTAGGAGGACATGGCGGGAAATCCTGTTGGTGGAGGTCAAATAATCGCTGAGTCACATGCTCATAATCATCATTATTTAACTAAGGCTATTGGGGTCTTGGTAAGTTTTTTCGATTCGATTTCCCATTATGAGATATGGCACATGGATTCCAATCTTTTTATGACTGTTGGGACTTGGGGCTGATTGGTTAATTGGATTCACTGTGACAATACCATATTCTGTAGTACAGTTATGTGTATCAAATACTACTGTGAAGCTTTAAAGTACAAATGCTGTAACATGTTGGCCCCGGCATCGTGATGTTTTTTCAATTAGCATCCTGATATTTTCTCAATTTCCTGTTCAGTTTGGAGTTTAATTTCTGGACACTAATTAAGATCAAGAATTTAAGCTCATTTGACCAGTGCTGGAATATTGCCACAATTCTGATGAAAAATGATCTGATATGAAATAGTTGCTCAGATTCTCGTAAACTAAAATTTCATCTCATTTGATCAGTTTCAATCCCCCCCTTTTACTTTATTCAACCTTACAACTTTCTTATGATTTCCTATCTTCAGATGGTTGTGGTTGCAACAGAGAATCCATATATCCATCACTTAGTTGGCAATATCCTGGTGGTTGTTTCAGATTTTCTGGTCGAATCTGTACGTGATAAGATGGTGGCTTTGAAATCACTACATTGGCACTTCTTTGTTTTGATATTTTGTGTGTGTTAACAACTTCTATCTGCAGGAAAGCTTTTGGGGTGAATATATCAATTTACTGTATTTTTGCGTGAAAATTTCAATTTCTAATGGTCTTTCCTCAACGGGACATACGATGGAGGTCAAAGACTTGAGGGGGGATCCATCACCTTCTCATTTATTGAAGCTCAGCCTGAAAAGTGGAAGTTGGTCAACGGCAGCTGTTATCATGAGAGTTCTACACAGTGTACTGAAACAGTTGAACCGAGATCTTATCGATCAAATTTTCAATATTTACTTGGAGGCTACCACTTCTTTTATCTCAAATACGCCGTGGGATTTGCTGTCAGAGGTCTACCATGCTCAAGGGGACTCCAGTCCAGACCATTTGCCTCAAATGCAAGAAGCAAAACCTATGTCAATACGAATATTTCAGGGATATCTTCTCCGATTGCTCTGTTCCTTGGTTAAAAGTGGTTGGACGGATACTGCTGTCAGCACTTCAGTAGAGCATCCATTTATTTGTGAAATCAAAAACCTGCTTCCAAGACTTTTGATATCATGCCTTAGTAATGAACAGTGCTCTGATAATGTTGCCATCTCTCAATATCTTAAGCATAAGATGTTGGTATGAATTCCTTCTCAACTCATTCTCATTAATTAGCGTCTTTTATTATATGCTTCCTGCTGCTAAGTATAGAAAAAATAGGTAACCTTCTGACTTTCACTGGAAAAACATTGGTACTTACCATGATGATATATCTGATTGAATGTCTGATATTGCTTTCAAACATTTAATTGAAATAAACTTCTCATAGAAACAGATTGATTTTCTCCTTCCATGGCCTGGATTTGCGTTTATTCCTGACTCACCCCCCTCCCCTTTCTTGTTATGCTTTATATTTGAGCTTATCGAATTATTGTTGCTTTTTCCCACCAGTTGAGACGCGGTTTAGGTACTGACTTCGCTTTTCAATGTGCTATTGTTCTTTATGCTTTATACTACCTACGGTTTTCTCTTACCCAATACGCATAATTTGCGATGAAATGTAAAACATTCTAATGGGGACAGGCAAGGTATATCCTGAGCTGATATCTTCCCCAGCCAGTGTTTCATAAATGTTGGCGTGTAGGCAGTTGATGGTAGTACCTAAATTTTTTTTGTTTTAAAAAGTGATAAATGTAATCAATGTACAACTTATTTGAATGACATGCTAATCAGTGTTATATGATCACAAAACCTTATGACATGCTGAATATGCCTCTCTTACTGATCCTTTCTGGAAGAAGGTAGGATTTTTTTTTCCTAATACAAAATTTTTGACGTATTTCATTACCTTCTTAACAAGAAGGTAGGAATTTCAATTGTTAGTCTGTGCATCTAATGCGAGTGGCAGGGTGAAGTGCTTTTGTGAACTAGTGGAATCTGGTACGTTATTTGCTCTCTTTTCTTTGTTAGGTGGGCAATTATTTCTGATTTTAATTGCTCCTGAGAGTTGGTTTATCAAATGTTCAAGCAAAGGCAGGAAGAAGTCTCCATATGGCCTTTTATCCCCATTTTGTGTATATGAAAGTAACTAACAGAATATTATAAGGAAATTGTGGAAGATTAAAAAGCCGCTCTCTAGTTTTCTCAAACAACTTTGGTGTGAAATTTTTTTATTTAACATCTATCTGATCAAGATAGATGTGGGTCCTCAATGGGGGCCATACCCATTGAGGAGGAGGAGCACAAATGCCCTGGTGAGGAGGCGTGAGAGGTTGACATTGGAGGGCCTACAGAGAGGTAGAGATAGGCGGAATAAGATGTGGGGAGAGGTGATTAGGCAAGACATGACGCAACTTCAGCTGACCGAGGACATGACCCTTGATAGGAAGGTGTGGAGGTCGAGGATTAGGGTAGTAGGGTAGGTGGTAGATTGTTCATAGTTCATACGAATAGTATTAGCAGGCACTCTCGCATTCTGTTGGTAATAGGTTTCTATAACTACCCGTCGTTTTCTTTCATTTTGATCATCTTATTATCGTGTTGTTTTTATGCTGCTTTTACATGGCTTTTTGGTGTTGTCCCTCCTTGTCTATTTTTTAATTAATGTGGTGCTTATGTTTTCCTGAGCTGAGGGTCTATTGGAAACATCCTCTTTACCTTCACAAGTTAAGGTCTGCTTACACACAACCGTCCCCGGACCCCACGATGTGGGATAATACTGTGTAGAGAAAGTTTAATATGCTAAATGCTATAGTTTAATCTAAAGTGTTACAATTAGGTGAATGTGATGAGGCGTTCTTGTTTTTTGCTTTTGCTGTAATAATAATCTCTTCCATCCGAATAGATATATGCTCCCGTGTAATCGTTATGTTACAGTGGTGTGATAAGTATATTTAAATTTTTGTTTGGACTTTGGAGTAGCATCCACCAATGGCATCATTTAACTGAGTTGAGTTTGTGGTTGCAATAACTCTTCATTTTTTCAGATACTCATGATTCGACTTAGTAAGCAAATCCATTTGGACCCCTCAATTGTAGTGTCGTGGTTGGATCTTATCCACACTTACTTTCAAGATGTATTATTGCAACCTATGGATGGGCAGGAGTTTGGTCTAGATAAATATCTCGAAGGTTCTCCATTTGGGGTAATGA
Organism: Nicotiana undulata; assembly: GCA_005239495.1. Taxonomy (NCBI): domain Eukaryota; kingdom Viridiplantae; phylum Streptophyta; class Magnoliopsida; order Solanales; family Solanaceae; genus Nicotiana; species Nicotiana undulata. Next base: position 62,356 of record ML298179.1, on the reverse strand, counting down.
CATTTGATATGGGGAAGAAATGCATTTCATCAAAGCATTTGCAAAGGCTGGCTATTTTCTTTTTCCTCAAATGTTCCTCTAGTTTGCTGAACATGAAAGAAACGACTGATCAACATTATGCTTATAAAAATCTTAAGTCTTGCTCAAGCTTTGATCTAAATCCCAAGTGCTGCAGCAGAAGAAAAGCTTTGCTAGAGCTCCACAAGTGGCTCAAAGAGCTTCTCCCTGGTGATAGTTTTGCTGACCATGATACGTACTATGAGAAATGCATGGACTTCGTCTCATCCTTCTTGCAGCTATATATGCAAGAGGTTTGTGTTCTTGCTCACAATGACATGTTTTAGTTTAACTTGTTCATTTTTTTGGGTCCTCTAAATAAAATGGCTGAATTGCAGCTTCATAATTTTATCTGATCTTCAAGGTTTGATAAGTTTTGGAACTGACTGTCGGTATGAGATAAGCTGGGGAACAATAAGAGCAGCGGAACTAATATTAGCTAGTTGCTAGGAAAGTCATAGAGAGTGTTTAAATGCTCCCTGTGGTGCTATAATCGACCAAGAGTGAGGTACAAAACCTTGTATATGCAGTTGCATTAGAACTCTGCATCTCTTTTTTCTGTCCCTCTTTTCTCCTTTCTGTTAACTCTTTCCTCGGCAATTTTGGAGGAACCACTTGACGAAATCTGAAGAACTAATCCTTAGACTGTGAGATTTTTATGTTTATTCCTCACCGATTAGCACTGGCTCAAATCCATCATTTGCACAGGTTTGTTGTCTAAGCATTAGAGATTCATCTGTTATCATTGGACTTCCAATGGCTGAGGATTGCCTACTTCAAATGGTTTCTAGCTTGTTTCTAGGTTTTAGTATACCTCCTACTATATTATGATGTCCAGGACATAGAGCTCAGCTAAAGCTTCATATTTGGTTGATATGATTGGCTGATTTTGCATCTTAGAAGTGGTTTGTGACACAAAACCCGCTTGCTGTTCTTGTATGATAAAGTATCCACGGATGTCTTGTAATTGTTTACTGGTCCAACCGGCTTCACTTTTCTGACTTTCCTTTACTGTTAAATTGTAGGATGATATACTATTTGAAATGCTCTTGCAAATGTTTTGCTTGCCATTTTACTCTGAACAAAAGTGAGTTGCACGTATATTACTTAATTCTAGAGATGATGTGAAGTAGTATATGACAGTTCTTTTAGTGCTTGTTGTTGTGTGTAGGTTTATTGATGAAGTGGCTTTCTCAGCTGTTGAAGTGAGAGAGTTTTCTCTGATTTCACACCTTTTTCACCCAATACATTTCTTTCACCTATTCCTGGCTGGAGTAAGTTCGAAACATTCCCTTGTCCACTTCGTTGTTTGCTTTCCTTCTGATGTCAAGACGAAATACTGAGTATTTACCCATGCTGAGTGTTACCTTGCTTACAGATACACTATGATCATCAAGTTCTTCTTGATTATCTTATCTCAAAAGACACAGGAGCTAGCTCTGCTGAATATCTTTTGAGGTATGTACCAGACTCTACATTTTTATTTTCTTCTCTAGTCTTTGGACATGGCTAAGATCTGTATGGATCACATATGCGTACCACTTATGGTGTTTTGACAGGCCCAACCTTTATATGGTAAAGCATACTAGTCCCAGATTTGCAACCCATCTTTTTCTCCCAATTTTCAAGTATGATGAACGTAAAATAATCTGATATAGGATCTGCACTAATTTAGTCTATGTAAGGAGTTCCAGCTGTACCGTGTAGCATATTCAAAAATTAGAAGAGTTGTAAGCTCTATGTAAAAAACATCATCTTCTTTATCTTGCAAAAGTTCCTTAAATCGTCTTATGAATTAATTTTTCTTTTCCTAATATATCATAAAAACCAAAACATAACCACATGTTCCTCCATTTACATTGCATATTCATTTCTTTCGGTGATTGCTCCAAATCTAACTAGCATATTCAAAATCAGAGAATTTGAGCAACATTAGCCCCTCCTAAACAAAATATGTTGATTTATCCCTGTCTGATGTTTTCCATATATTTTCTACCTGTGTCCTCGTAGGTGCCTGCGTAAGGTATGTGACTCATGGAACATATTTGTGGAATTTTCATGGAGCAGAAAAGGTCGAAGCAGAAAGAGAAAAAAGTTTTCAGCAGATGATTATAACTCTAAGGGAGAGATATCAGCTGTGCCAAGTTGTGTTAGTGGAGTTAGTTTACCACTTGAAAGCAAAAGCAAAAAAGCCCATGGATGTTGCGATGAGGATTATGTAACTCAGATATCACCATTTGAGTGTGCAAGGAACTGTCTTTTTTCACTTAAAGCATCTATTGAAAGCCTTCAGCTAAAGAACCTGTTTCCTTATAATCCACAAGTGCTACTACGTCGGTACGTTTATTTGACATATTTCTGTACTTCCTCATTGGTTTCTATTGTATTCTTGGGATAGTATCCTTGCACTAAGCAAATGCACTAAGCAAACCCCATAATATATTTATTATTTCCACCCCAAGTTCACTTTTCTGTATCCTAGTAATAGGAGATCTAATAATATGCTGTAATTTGCTTAAAGTGTAGCCTTTGCTTGATGTTTTGATTGGCTTATTGGATGTTCTTCACAGTGAGGTTAAGCAATTCTTACTTTGATATTTAAGCTTAAATGGGCAGTTACTCCAAATATATTTTGCTCAAAACATGCATATGTAGTTAATTGTTCAACTGCGCATGAATTTGTAAAGACAAATTGGTTTATAGTAATTTTTTGAGCCTTTAGGTAGCATTTTACATGTCTCCTGGTAGTTTTGAAGAGTTTTACCTCCTAGAATCTTACAAAATATCTGTCTTGTTCTTTAGAATCCTTACTGCGAAGTTGGAATTGCATTTGGAGAACATGCAAAAACTGAGTTTGCAAACAACTTTTCGATCAATACCATCTAACTTGTTTAAAATGGGTTTAGTTGCCTTTGAAGTTCTAGTTAATCCTTGGATTGGCTTTGAACATTTTGTTAGTCTACCTGGACTTCATCTTTCTTCATCATCTGGAGGCAAATGATAAATTTCTTCTCTTGATTTTCTTATTGCAGGATTTCATACCTTTATTTAACTTATTTTTAGTCGCGTAATTTCTCATTCTTGGTTACTATGCACCATGTCGTCTCTCAGACAAACTTTGTGGGTAGGGGTGGCAAAATAGTTAAAAGAAAACAGTTAACCACCCATATTATCCTCTAAAAAATGGGTTGGATAATGAACTATTTAAAAATGGGTCAAATCTGGATAAAGACCATATTATCCATTTAGAAAATGAATAACCACTGGATACCTAATGGGTTTAACTTTTACATTTGTAAAGCCTCAAATTGGAGGTTCCTCAAGTTTAAGAGACTAATAATTCTTCAAAAAGTGATCATATTCATGAAATCATGGATAATATGGGTATGGTTACCCATATTATTCGCCGGTTAACCCGTTTTTTATCCGTATCAAATATGGATCGGGCCGGATAATTTATCCGTTTTTCATTACCTGTTTTCAACCCGTCCTATATCCAACCCGACCCGACCGCTTGCCACCCCCTATTTGTGGGTGGTTCATACCTTAAATGTCACTTTGGACTGTTAAACCCTCACTATTCTCCCCCTCCCCACTTCTTTTTATTTCATTTTTATGCTCAATTCGCTATTTTTTTTGGGGGGGGGGGAGGGGTGGGGGGTGTTCATGATCTACATTGTCTTTTGATTTTGTGCATTTTAGGAATAGGTATCAAAATATTNCAATTCGCTATTTTTTTGGGGGGGGGGGGAGGGGTGGGGGGTGTTCATGATCTACATTGTCTTTTGATTTTGTGCATTTTAGGAATAGGTATCAAAATATTGGTGAGGATATTTTTAAAATTTGAAGTAGCAAGTTGCATTGTCATCCTTTTAACATTCAAGCCAATTTTTCGAGGATTACAGGCTCATTCATTCATCATGCTCGTGTTCGTCAGCTGATTTTTATTCATGCATTTCCAAAATTGAACACATTTTTGCTATTGGTGTAAATGATCTTGATAGTTTAAGAACTCATTGTTCATGTATTGCTTGTTGATTATTGAAAAAGATACTTTTATATATTTATTTGAGAGGGTAGGGGAAAGCATTGATGCAACAGTGAAGTTGTTCCCTTGGTGACCAAAGGGTAAGTTTGGCAACAGCCTTTATGCATAAATGCAAGGAAAAGGCTGTGTACGGTATAAGCCCATTCTCCTCTTACCCTGGCACTAGCCTGGCGGTACTTCGTGCACGGGGTAAGCCTTCTTCAGGGAAGGAAGGACGGGGAGAACAGTTAATGATCGGAAATTAACTTATGCTCTTCATTGCAGTTTGATGCGATTTCAGGAGCTCTGTGGAAATCGACCATAAAAGCTCTCCGTTGTCCTATCGCATTGAAATCTATGTTTGATCTTATCCTTCCATGCCAACTTGAAATTGGTTAATCGAAGAAAGATTACAACTTGAAAGGGAGGATAACTCTGGACTCATTGGAGTAAAATACAGCTGGGATGTGAATCCAGTATTAGCATTCTCGACTTTTGAGGCGAATGTCTGACCTTGACTATGGAATGCTTATCACATTTCTGGACTGAACCGATCAATATTCTTCAGATGCCGACAGGTGATTTTAACAACTTCTCATCAAGTTCGTCCGCGGAAGCCAAGGTGAAAGGGCTCTTGGATCTCGTTCAGATGGCATAGTACTAAAAGTTTCAATTCCAGACTGGTGATATCTGGGGAAGTTGTTGCATTTGTTAGTCTTGCCCGTTTAAGCATGAGTCATGATCTTCACATTGAGGGCTAGACACCTTGTACTGTTTTAAAGTGAACTTATCCTTATACTCAGGATTTAGGGTCAATGTTATTATTGTAATTTTTTTTATCAGGTACTTATTTGACTATTTAAGTTTTGCCGGGTGTGTTACTTCACACCAACTCAGATACTAGGTGACTTTACATATCAGGGTCTAGGCATAAAGAAAAAAGAAGAAGAAATCTTGCATGTTGGCTCTATATTGGAGTAACTATAGTTACTTAGCACATTGTAGCTGTAGTTAGCTGTTAGAACTCTAGTTAGTTGGTGGAGTAACTTAGTGCGCAGTTAGAAGTAGTTAAATGCAAGAGATAATCCATAATTACCCCATTGGGATGCTAATTACTAGTTCCACCTTTATATTTTGCGGGTCCTATGACCCATCTATACTTGTATTAGATGTACTCCCTCCTGTCCAAAATAAGTGATTTTCTGGAATTTTTTGTGTGTTTCAAAATAAGTAATTTTTTCGGAATTCAAGAATAAATTTATTACTTTATTCCTATATTGCCCTTGGAATAAATAATATTGAAATATGTGTTAGAAGTATTTAAGTGAAATAATAAATATTAATATGATCAATTTTATTTCTTAATATACGTGAAAATAAATAAAAAATTATTTATTTTGGATCGGGGAGTATCATTTACCTCCTTTCAAGAGAGCGATAGAAACGCACTGCCACATGCCAACATGTTAAAAGAATAAAAAAAGAAAGAAAGATTATTTTCTATATTACACCCAACCCACTTCCCCATCTTCTCTTCTTCCCAAAACAAACTCAACAGAGAGCAATCCACCAACCCCCACTCCTCCTTCTGTCTTCTGTCATAAATCTATGAGGAAAAAAATGTAAAAATTTATGCAAGCTTTATGGATCTTAAGTAAGACTTTGTAAACTCTAAGAAATCTAGTCACATTTAAGGAGGATGACAGGGAAGATTTTGTAAACTCTAAGAAATCTAGCAGGGTTATATTTTTTGGTCGCCGGACATGTCTTCTGGTTGTCGGATATATTTTCGGCTAGATTCCTTTCTCTCTCCACTCAATGTACTGTAAACCTTTCTTTTAAAATTTGATAGAGTTTCTTGTTATTGTTTAATCTTTTAATTTTTTTAATTTATGAGATTGAAGTGCACTCTATCATGTTAATCTCCATAAGGGAAGAAGAAGAGAGAAGAAGTAACAGGAAAACTTGGAGAAAAAATATAATACGGAATTATATTTTTAACCTATGTTTTTTGTCTCTCAGCTTAAAAGGTGGAACTTTTTATACTTTGAATACGTATAATCATTGGATCCCCCAAAAAATACAAGGGTGCAACTTGCAGTTAGGTACAATCTCAATGAGGTAATAATGTATTATCCCTTAATGCCACTATGTATATTTTTCTTAACTTTTAGGGTGTGAAACTAAGCAATGTTTATTAAATCACTTCATCTTAAAATATAAATAGGCAAAATACCGTAACACCCCCCTAAACTTGACACAGACTATTAGTTTCTTAAATTATTCGTGGTTTTAATTACCCCTCAACTTGGTCTTCTGAGAACAATTACCTCCTGGACGCTGATGTGGCAAAAAGTGTGGGTGCACTCACATGCCATGTGGATTTTTCTGTATATGTGACATTTTTAAAAAATAAAATATATTTTTACTTTTTTAAGTATGTTACTTTTTTGAATAATATTTTTCGAATACAATTTATAATAAAACTTGGATAGAACTATATTATGTAGGCTAAATTTTGTTATTTGGCTAAAAATAATAAAATTTTAGTTAATGTTTTTTTTGAATTTGATCTGAAAGTAAATATTTACACAATAAATAGTCATGTGTATTTTTTAATAACTTTTTAGATGCCTTGACTATTTATTCAATTGTGTAAATCTTTATTTTCAGATCAAATTTAAAAAAATTAGCTAAAACTTTATTATTTTTAGCCTAAATAATGTAGTTCTATCCAAATTTTATTATAAATTGTATTCGAAAATTTTTATCCAAACATACTTAAAAAGGTAAAAATATATTTTATTTTAAATTTTTTACCACATATATAGAAAAATTCATGTGGCAAGCGAATGTACCCACACTCTTTGCCACATCAGCGCCCGGGGGTAATGGCTCTCAAAATGCCAAGTTGAGAGGAGTAATTAAGACCACAAATAATTGAAGGCTGTAACTAATAATCCGTATCAAGTTTAGGGGAGTGTTAAGATATTTCGCCGTACAAATACTTGCCCTCAACTATGGGATTTGGTATAATATTGCCCTCCGTCCACCTGTCGGGTTAGAAATATTCAGATGTTAACCTTTTGGTTCAAGTTTGGTCCCTTTGTAGTTGGGGGCATTTTTAGCCTAATATGTAAATGAGACAATTTTATACCAAATCTCATAGTTTAGGGGTACTTTAGGCCCTTCTATATTTTTAAAATAAATAAATTTCACCTAAATATGAGTTTCCCTTGATATTTGAAATGCTCCCGATTAAATTTTACGTTAGTCCACGTCTACACCACATGCAAATTAAAGAAAATGGGAAATCAGTCGTACAGAATTATTATGAGCATGAAAGTAATAAATTCTAAAAGTATTTTAAATGAATGATGAAAGACGAAAAAAAACCAAACGTTACAAAATCATTTTAAGTATTTAATCGGGAGGAGTAATCTAACGCGGGGGAGGTAAAAAGCTTTTACCTTCCTTTAATTAACAAAGAATATGTAAAGGATGGAAGAGAAAAGTATCAAAACATTAAATATTATTAGACTTTCAGAATAAAACAACATTAAAAAAAAATAAAAAAAGGATTTCAACAAAAGAGAAATAAATTTCTTGGGCAAAGAGAGATGCACCGTCACTTTTTCTATATCAAAGTTCATACTTCACAAAAGTACTAACTAAAGCTTAGAAACAAAGTAGCATTAGTGGATCATTTACAATTTAAGGATTTTGCTTGGGATGATAACATTTTGAGGACCCGAGCTGAGCAATATGATTTTGATTCAAGCAAGAGAATTTATTAATGAAATTATTCAGTAATAAAATTTTGAATTACCTAATGAGATGTAATGCATGAGTTTTTCACCAAGCTAAGTGGGAAAACTGTTGGAGTATTATGAGTAGGTCTCTAGAATTTTATTGAGTGCGAGAATTCCAAGGAATGTAACCTTAATGTAACGACCAGACCAGTCGTTTTGAGATTTAGCGCATCGTTCAGCGGTTTGAGGCCATGTGTAGCTTCACTTAAGGTATTATGACTTGTGCGTGTGGTCGGAATTGAATCTCGGAAAGTTCTGAGTTGATATGGAAAGAAAATTCTAATTTCAGAAGCTTTAAGTTGGAGGGATTGACTAATAATTGACTTTTGAGTAAACGACCTCGGAATCGGGATTTGAAGGTTCCAACAGGTTCTTAAGATGATTTTTGACTTGAGCGTATGTTTGGATCGAGTTTTGGATGACTCGGGAGCATTTTAGCGCCTGTTGTGGAAAGTTGGCATTTAGGAAGGGTTTTCATAAATTTGAGTTGATATTGGTGTCCTTTTGGAATTTCGAGCCCGAGAATAGCTCCGTATGGTTATTCTTAGGGGTGTTCAAAACCGAACCGAAACCGAAGCTTAATGGCTTATTGGTATCGGGTTAACGGTTTAACGGACGGGGAACAAATTGTAATTTTTTTATTAACGGCTTATCGGTTTGGGGGCGGATTATTCAATTTTCTTAACGGATAATCCGTTAACCCGTTAAGAATATATATATATATATATATATATATATATATATATATATATATAAATAAAAAATATTTATGTGTAGTCAGCTCACTTATGGATTAATCATTTTGAATTATGTATTTTGGTCTCACTTTGAATATAGATGGGAGTTTTATCATTTCAGAATTAATCAGGTTGCATTGACTTTTCCTTACAGTTGTGGGCGGAGGAAAGACATATGTATTCTGGATCATCTGTAATGTAGTCTGCTTTGGGATGTAATGGACTCATCTATTGTATTCTATAGACTGGAATGTAGTTTGCTGAGCATAGGAATTTTATTTTGAGTCACAACGGTTAACAAACAATATTGCACGTAATATAGATTGAATTAGGCCGATAAACCGCCCGATAAGAGCTAAACCGATACCAATCCGCCCGATATCTTATCGGGTGGCTAGCGGATTAGTACATTTAAAAACAGATAACCGATAAGCCAAACCGTTAAGAGTAAATAACCGCCCAATCTGCCCGATAAGCAGCCCTAGTTATTCTAGTCTTAGGAGCGCGTCCGAATGTGGATTTAGAGGTCCGTAGGTCATTTCGGAGTCATGTGGCAAAAAATTGGAAAGTTGAAGGTTTTTTGGGAAGTTTGACCGGGAGTGGACTTTTTGATATCGGGTTCAGATTTCAATTCCATAAGTTGGAGTAGGTCCATAATGTCGAATGTGATCAAACGTGATTTGATAGGTTTCTCCATCGAAGGTAGAAGTTTGAAGTTCTAAAGTTCATTAAGCTTGAATTAGGGTGCAATTCATGATTTCGATGTTGTTTGATGTGATTTCAGGCCTCGAGAAGGTCCGTGTTATGTTATGGGGCTGATTGGTGTAATTAGAGGGGTCCCGAGGGCCTTAGATGTGTTTGAGGTTAGTTTCAGGTCATTTTCCCCATGTTTGCTACTGGTGTTGCTGAAGTCTGGTGCGTCCTTCTTCGCGTTTGTGAAGAAGGATCGCATTCTCGAAGCATTGGGAGAGGCATAGCTTCGCGATCGCGTAGAGAGGCAGGTAGGAGGTGGTCATAGGGGAGTTGCTCGATGCATTCGCGTGTCTGGTGTCGTGATCACGAAAGGGCGGAGGAGTTGGTCATTGCGTTCGCAACCGTCAAACCGTGTTCATGTTGTGGATTTTGGAGCTGGAACAGGAATGCTCTTCGCGAACACGAGGTTGTGGCCGCGTTCGCGAAGAAGGGGAAAACTGGGCAGTGTCTTTTAAAGATGGGGGCTGTGCCCATTTCCACCTCGTTTCTTCATGGGAGCTGACTTTGGGTCGATTTTAGAGCATCATTTTCACCGTCAATCATCTGGTAAGTTATTTCTACTAGTTCTGAGTTAAATACAAGGTTTATACATGGATTTAGACATGAAAATTTGTAGATTTGGAATTTTGAAGAATAACCTAGAAATTGGTATTTTTGGACTTTGACCACGAAATTGGACATGAAATTTGGAATAAATTATATATTTGAGTTCGTGGTGTTATGGTTAAAGTTTATCTTTGAAAATTTTCAGAATTCGGGCACGTGGGCCTAAGGGGGATTTTATCGTCTTTTCAAGCGGAGTAGAAAATTGTGTAAATTGAATTATAATGAGCATTAGAGTATATATTTATGAATTTGCAAATTTATTGACTAGTTTTGGAGTGATGTGCATAGGTTTTAGTTGTTGGAAAGGCTTCTGAACCGGTTATGGAATTTGGACCGAGGTAAGTCTCTTTTCTAACCTTGTAAGAGGGAATTAACCCATAGGTGAATTGATTAATACATGCACGTACGCACGAGGTGACGAGAGTACGTACGTAGCTACTAATTATTCTATTATCCGAATAGTCTAGGATCCATATCATGCTATACTTGCAATGTTTGCCCTACTTGATAACTTAATTGCTTAAGTCATATTGAAATTTGATAACAAAATTATAAAATGTTAAATTCATTTAGTTGAAGTTGTGAATGGGACACCTGACGGTTATTGAGAATTTGTGTTTCTTTAAAGTATTTTCTTTTGTGGAGCGAGCCAAACACCTCAGTAGCAGATATATAGATATATGATTCGTGCCGTTTGAGCCTCGACAGTGCACATTTTAAATATTTATGTTGGATCGGGTCGCACGACCTCAACATGATTTGCGCATGATAAATCTTTGGAATTAATAATAATTGGTATTGCTTCATTGGCCTGAGATACAAAATGTTAAATGACGAAAATAAATTTGGAAATTTCCTAATAACAAAAGAATTGTTTACTTACTTCATGTTATTGAGTTTACAACCGTTCTATACAATCCATGCATAATTATAATAGTATTTTATTGTTAGCCCATAGTAAGTGTCGGAGTCGACTCCTCGTCACCACTTCTTCGAGGTTAGATTGGAAGCTTACTGGGTACACATTGATTTCCGTACTCATACTACACTTGCTGGACATTTTTTTGCAGGTGCATATATGTCTAGTGACCTTGTCGGCGCAGATGCGTGGTTATTGCAGGGACTTAAGTGAGCTGCATTCCACATTACGAGTCCGCAACACACACATAGTATCCACCCGATTTATTTACACACTCTTGTCTAATTGTATCCCAGAAAGATGTAGTATTTTACTGTATTTCCTAGTTGATGCTCCTATACTCGTGACACCGGGTTTTGGGGGTGCTTTTGGGTTGTTCAGTATTTAAGTTGTAAAAATATTGTCACTTACCCTGTAAATTTTTAGATCTTACTATTTAATTGAAGGAAATTCTGATTTCAAAAATATTAAAATGAATAATGAAGTTAATAATTTAATTGTTGGCTTGCCTGACAGAAGTGTTAGGTGCCATCACGGACTTTAATGGATGTTAGGTCGTGACAACATGGTATCAGAGCACTAGGTTCACTTAGGTCTCACGAGTCATGAGAAATTCTAGTAAAGTCTTGCGGATCGGTACGAAGATGTCTGTACTTATTTTCGAGAGGCTACAGGGTTATTAGGAGCACTCCACTCTTGATTCCTCATCGTGAGATTTGATTCCTTTCAGGCTTATGCCTTTGTTTATTTCCTATTTAATCTTATACGACATGAAGCGCTTGTTATGAATTGGGAATCGAGGAATTAAAATGGTATTGCGGATGTGGTGCAGGATGTTTCTCCCTCCGTATTTGATTGGGCTATTGCCGTTGCCTTGCGGTAGGATGTTCTGTCATTTCAGCTCAGTAGCTGTATTTCTGATGGTTTTGAGGCTATGCACAGATTGCTATGATGTTCATGAGTTGTAATCACACAATATTGATGTAATGGTAGGATGCTTATCTATGTGTCGGGACATTGAACGACTTGAAATGAGGTTTTTCTCAATGCATGATTCAGAGGTTCAATGTTTTATTTCCAGCTGAGGAAATACAATCAGACTAAGAATGTTCAGGTTTGGGTTGATGGAGTAATGAGACTTGGTATTTTCGAGCGTGGTGGAATTTTTATCTGTGGATGTGGTGTCGTCGTCCTTGATTGAATGTGTTAAGTTCTCCGGTGTTATGGTCTTCTTCAATTCGCCTTTGGGGCAGGGTATCGTGAAATGGTGTCGGGGAAGCAACTGTCAAAGATCGCGGTGTGCAGTGGTTCAGGATCAAATCGGCGTTCCTAGTGATGATGGCTCGAGAAGGATGATCTTCGGAGAGGTGTAAAGCCGATAGCGATCTATTGGTTCAAGTGTTGTAGAGACAGATTTTGCTTTAAGGCAACAACTGGGCATCGGAGGATGAGGAAGGACATGTGGGAGGTGTCTTGTGGTGGTTAAATTTCCAGAAGGCCAAGTGTGAGAAACAAAAGTCGAGTAGTTGCTTAAAGGAGAGGATTTGACCAAAGTAGGAGAGTGATAGAGTAGCATATGGGTTATGTGGTAGGATAGCTACACGCCTTGATAAAGTTTAGAGTGATTTGGGATTCATGGTGGGTAGTGACTAGGTCTACAGACCTAATTTGGAATATTGACTACTATACTGAGAAAGGTTGGATACGACAAGAGGGGGTTGCTTAATATAAAGAGGGAGGCGACATGATTTTGGATTGTAATGTATTATCGCACCTTTAGTTGATGTCAATGAGGAGTGACCAGACCTGCACATCTGGTGAATGAGCACATGCTCATGATGGATTATTGATTTCATAGAAATTGTACTCAGTGCAGCGTCGTTGGAAGGTGTCGGGATGGAATTTCCATAGTCCAGTTATCTCCTATGACCAGGTTAGCGGTTGCATAGTGTTGACGAAGTTTCTACGAAGGATTCTACTGGCTATCCAGTAAAAAAGTCGAACAGGTGAATATGGATAGTGATTTAGAGCATTCATGAAATGGTTAACAAGAAGATTTCGAGGAATTTGGCGAGTCGATTGCGCGAGGTCATGTCAGTGAAGAAGAAGGAATCTTGGTTAGTTCTAGGGTAATGTAATTGTAGCTTCAAGCTACGTGGGAGATCCCCCCCCCAGTTAGTGGGGGATCCCCCCCCCCCCCATCTACAATTGGATTGCATAATTGTCTACTTGTGAGGTTTCTGGTTATCGGCATATTGGTGGGTTATTACGACTAAGGGAAGAAAACATTAGTGGTAATTTGAGCAAGGATTTAGGGAATGTATGCTATTTTTGGCCTTATCGATTCATGTTTAGTTTTGAGAAGACTCAGAGTTTCTGCTTCTGGTGGGAGTAATGTACAAGAGAAAAGAATTCAGCCGGGTGCTTCTTTGAGAAGGTGTTCATGTGTTAGAAGGTCCTTGGAGTTTGCCCATATTTGGGAACAAGTCAGAGTGGGTGATTCTCAACAACGGTTCTAGTGGGTTCAAAAAATTCAAAGTGCGGTGCCTAAGTATTTCGAGTCCGTAATATGGTTAAGTATCGAGATTTTGCAGTGGATTATGAAAAAGGGGATTGGAATGTTCTATGTTATCATTGGATATGCGGTGCAGTATTGGAGGAAGGGAATAAGTAGCTTTGGATCCATGAAAGGTCTTGCAGAACGGGTGTACTAGTTGGCGATGCTATTGTGCGCTTAAGGAGAATATGAGATGGTTCATGAATATTGAGATGATGTGGTCTCGTGGATTGGGTCACTCAGGATGAGTGTTATTGGGGTTCATTATGTTAATGAATGGAGCTATTATTATTTCTAAGGCAAGTTGAGAATAAATTGGAAGAAGACGGGTTGTCTAGTAATGCTTGAATCGACATGATTATGGCCATGATCAGTTCCTTCAGCGTGTTAAGTTATATATATGATTTTTGGAGGTACGTGCGAGTCTTGACAACCACCATAATTCGATTGATTTGGGAGGTATTTCCCGCGGCTTGAGAATTTAGTTGCGTGTTGCATTGGTTCTTCTGAAATGATCTAAGTAAAAGGTTTCTGTATGATGAAGTGTTTATTCTATTAGTAGTTCAGGAGTTATGGTGAAATTATTGTACTCTCACATATTGGCATGTTAGGCGCAATGATCGGCATGGGAATTGGAGGTTGAGGATTAAGGTTGCAATTTGGTGTTGACAAGAATGTCACGAGCTCGGATGAGCAAGAAATGATTAAGATGGTTAGATTAAGCTAGTATTGTCTTTAGCGTCACCTGAGATCGGTGTCCTGTGTAAGAGGCTTTGTTTAATGATTTGCAGATTCTTGATTTGCTTTACATCATTAGTGTGGCCGGTGGGAGGTGCAAACTTGTTATCTGGTGCAGAAGGTCATGGGAGCGTATCCAATAGGAAGATTGTATAAGTGTGACATGTAGTCAATTGATTGATTAAATATTGAAGCCAAGTATGGAGATTATGGTACTATCGCTAATGTGAGAGTTTAGGCTTGAAAGGTGCTCTATTAAGTTGGTTGTGAATTGTGGAAGTTTGTTCCGGATTTGACGATTGTTCTTGTGTGTCATGGGAAAAAGGTCGTTGTGGATCATTGAGAGGTTATTTTCCCAATCATGGTATGAACATAATCGGTTTGAGGTCCGTTGATGGGTCTAAATGTTGATCTCTACTCTACACCAGCCTGGGTGTGTTCATTCAACATAGCGTTCCTTATAGAGGAGTATTCAGGTGTTGGATGTTATTTTCGTAGTCAGCTATTTCATGTAATACTCTATTGTGCCGTGTGGGTTGTGAGACGACTTGATTAATTGCACATGTGTTGAGGTCCCGCATAGCGATGATGTTATGTGAGCAGGATGGATCTCGAGATGCAGATCATATATCACACCTTAGTCGTGCTTGAGAGCGTATGGGGCTATCTGTCTCTCGAGGGATGGTATTATGCGCTTGGCGTGCTTGTGGTCGATATTCGGATATTTCGTAGTTATGAGCATTCTAGCTCGGTAAGTATTTCCTTATAGATTATTATATGTGGATCGGGTGGCACGCCGCCACATGTATGTTGTTTGGATCAGGTGGAACGCCACCACGGGTATCATGGTTGGATCGGGTTGCACGCCGCAATAATGTGATGTTGAGTATAGTTCCCCATATCTATTCTTGTGTGTCTAGTTTCTCATGTTCTAAGGACGGTTCATAACACCTTTTCAGTTTTGGGCAGTTCTTTTCAGAGTTCGTTTTCCTCATGTATCACATTCGAGTTGTGGCTTGTTGGCACATGGTGGCATCATATGAGACTTTTGGTAGTGTCTGTGGTGGCTTATTACCAGAACGACTTGTACTGGGTGAGATGCAATTTTTGGACCTGGGATCAGCGCGAATGGATTTATATGAGGCATATTAAAGAGAAAATATCGTTATTTGGTTCATAACGAGGTAATGGTTCTTGTCAGGAGGAGAGACTCAATGATTTGTTGACTCGACAGTTGGCTAAGAGTTTCTACACATCTCTTCCATCATGGCAGTATTGCAAGAGTTGGAACAAGACTTATATGCGTCATGAGGTGTGTTGTGGGCATCAAATTTGTGGAATTGTGGCTATTTGTAACGGCTAGATCGATCGTTTTGAGAATTTGCACTTCGCTCGATAATTTGGGGGCACAAGTAGCTCCGTATGACGTATTAGGACTTGTGTGCAAAATTTGAGTTCATTCCGAGTTGATTTGATATATTCCGGTGCCATTTTTTCAAGCATAAATGATATCATATTGAACAAACGAGCCATGATTTCTTGTTTTGATTAAAGCATTAGACCCGTATCGTAATTACGGACCCGTAGCAAAAAGAATCATCGAATCTGAATATCGTATGATAATTTTATGTTCATTTTACTAAGAATTAGGTTGTCAACTTTTTAAGATTAATTACAGAATTGTCACTGACGACGTATTTTAACATCTGCACTATTTGCAAATATTGAAACCAACCTATCTCCTTCATTATAAGGTCAAATTGAGTGATTCAAAAGCCTAACTTGACTAGAATTTCACAAGGAATCCATTAGAGGCATAAAAAGCTAGTTTTGAGGTCGTTTGGTATGAGAAACGAGACAGAATAGCTGACAGAAAATATATAAAATAAGAGTTTGTTCATTCGGTCATATTTTGAATTAGGGAGCTCAGATTTGGGCGATTTTAGGGGCGATTTTGGAGGAGATTTTCACCATATGGATTGGGGTAAGTGTTCTCTACTTGATTTTGGTTATATTTCATGAATCCATCTTCGTTGTTGGGATTTGATTGATGATTTCAAAGTGAAATTGAAGGAATTAGGACTTGAGTTTTGGAGAGTTTGAGGCGAGGATTTGAGGGACCGAACGGAGTACGATTTTGACAAATTTTATATGGTTAGACTCGGGAGAGAATGAGGTTTCTAATTTTGTCATTTTTAACTGGTTTCGAGACGTGGGCCGGGTTTTGGTCGATTTCGAATTTTTGACATATCTTGTAGTTTTTATTGTGGAATTCGATTAGTTAGCCTATGTTGATGGTATTAATATGATTATGGTTAGATGCGGAGCTTTTGGACACCAAGTCTAGAGACTAGGGCATCTAGAAGTAGGATTTTACGCTATTGAGGTAAGTATCTTGCCTAACCTTGTGTGGGGGACTTCCCCTTAGGATTTGAGTCCTCTGTGTTAATTGTAGCCAGTGCATGCGAGGTGATGAGTGCGTGCCCGGTATTATTTGTTGAAAATTTTCCTTTAGGGTTCTTAGGTCCTTATGTTCATTAAGCGGGGAGTTTTCTGATATAATTGGGTTTCCTATTTTCTAGTTTTGCCTCTACATGCTCTATACATGTTGTTAGTTTTTCTCTAACTCTTATTTGTTATTTAACCCTTATTTTCCTTAATTGAAGTGATTGACTTCCTTAATGTTTTGATACTTCTTAATTGTGAGTTCCTCTACGACTCTGTGCAAATATGCTACATGTTCAATTGTTGTGGTTGCCGATGAAGTTATCACGTGCCTTACCTGCCTCGTTGTCCTAGTGAAGGTTGTTGTATTCCTTCGATTTTTTCGTGATTCTCTTGTTGCCGTGTACTCATACTCTTGGTAGTAGGAATTTTGGTAATTGAGTTGTGGATTGGTTGTTGTTGTTGATTTAAACTAATTTGGTGGGATCGGGTTGCGCGCCGCAACATGAGTAATAAGGGTGTACAGGTAGGCTCGGGTTGCACGGTGCAACAGGAGGAGTGAGGGTGATATATTGAGGAGCAATAATGGAGGACTGGTGGGATCGAGCTGCGTGCCGCAATAGGAGTAATAAGGGTGGACATGTGGGAGCTGCAACAAGAGGAATAAGGGTGATATATTGAGGAGCAATAAGGGAGGATTGGTGGGATCAGGTTGTGTGCCGCAACATATTAAATATTGTTTACTGTTATTCTAATTGTTAAGGAGGAATAAGGGAGAATTGGTGGGATCAGGTTGCACGCCGCAACATATATATATATATATATATATATATATATATATATATATATATATATATATATATATATATATATATATATATATATATATATATATATATATATATATATCATTTAGTGTTAATGTAATTGTTAAGGAGGAATAAGGGAGGATTGGTGGGATCGGGATGCACGCCACATCAATATATGTACTTATGCGTTCCTTTCTGACTGTGTAAGTTATTCGGTAGTTTTGCATTTCGCTTGGGGATTGGTTATAGCTAGATATTGATAAGACCCTAGTTAATTTGTACAAGACTTTGATAATTTGTGTTTCGGGTTCCACCGAGCTTTGAGGATCGAGTTATTGACATTGAGTTATTGACTTGCCGTTGTTCCTTGAATTCTTTTCCTGAAACTATTACTCTGGGAATTATTTTTCAAAGTAAATTTACCACGTTGAATCATTTCCTCCTGTCCTACTAAGTTGTTAGTAATATAGAGATTTAAAATAAAGGAATTAGTATTACGCTACTTTGTATGACCTTTTAAATTTGAAATCGCCGTATGTATATATATACATTTCAATAGTTCAAATTCCAATAGTTGTTATATTTTATTTCAATTAGTTTCTTAATTAAGACTCCTTAACCCGTTTGAGATTTGATCTTATTTAAAAAGGAATTTATATTAAGTTTTAATTTAATAAATCCTATATTAAAGGAAATAGCTTATTTGATGTTGTATATTATTTGAAAAGGGCCTTTTCTTCATTAAAATGATTCCAAAAAAATAACTTCCTCTTTTCTCGCTGATTTCCTAATTGGTATAGAAACTAAACAATATTTTATGTTATATAAATGAGATTCCTTGGGCGTCTTAATTGCATTGGTTGAGGACATTATGTTCTGGGTAGTATGTGAATTTTGTTGTGCAAAGTTAGAAGGAAATATGTGGGCACAAGGTGCCATGTGTGCTAAGGGTTTAGAAATTGAAATTTATGATATGAGACACCGAGGATTGAGATGGTCGGGATTGTGTATTAGAAATGGTGTGATTGGTTGAGTTAACATCACCTTCTTCATTTTAGTACATTTTTACTTGTCTGTGTTCCAGCCATGTTAGTGTTAATTTACGTTGTTATCTTTCGTTATCATCCGTGTTTTCCTTTTATTGTCTCTACTGTTTGTAGTTTGATCTCTTCCTGCTATTGACATTACTTTGTTATATTTATCTTGGTAGTTTATTATCATATCCTGTTCAATCTATTTGACCAGTAGGTGTCTTGACTGTTCCTCGGCACTACTCCACCGAGGTTAGTCTTGGTACTTACTGCGCACCGTTGTGGTGACAATTTTGTACAGATCCAAGTGTTTGATCGTTAGTAGCTGTGCGGATCATTGCTGTGGAGACCCATGGTAAACCTGCTGCTGCGTTCGCAGGTCTCGAGTCACCTTCTATTGTACTTATTTCCATTGTTTCCTTTTGTTCTTGTCACGACCCCAAATCTAAACTAGTCGTGATGGCGCCTATCGTGGTACTAGGCCATCCAAATTAACACTCAAAGTGTAAAGAATCTTTCATTTATATCATTACTAAGCTGATAATCCATAAATGTTTCGTTTAATCATTTTAAAATAGATAAAGCTAGGACGAACGTTAAATAAAACCCCAAGATCCCGGGGTCACTGGTCATGAGAATCTAACAAAAATATACAAGTATGGAACATAAGCTTTATAATAATAATAAGAGGGATAAAGCAAGGTTGCGGACGCGTGCAGCTACCTCGCAAATCTCTGAGAAATCCCTGAGGCAGGTAAACAACCCACTCTGCCCTAGCACCTGAATCCGCACACAAGGTGCAAGGAGTAATGTGAGTACGCCAAGTAATGAAAGTAAATAATGTCTGAGAACTACGAAACGCATAAAACAAGTCATCAATTCACAGTAAATACAATTCTTGTTTCAAAATCACAGATACGATAATTTGAAACACTTGAAACTCGATTTTAGTAAAATTCCTTTGAAAATGTACCTTTCTACAATTTTTATAGAAATCAAAATAATTCGGTATAAGAATGATAGAGTTCATAAATAGCCTCTCGGGCAAAAACGTGTATCATAAACCGCCCCTCGGGCATATTATCACTCAGAATCAGTCACTCAGCATGCCTCACAATCACTCAGTATCAGCCCCTCAGGCTACCTCCCAATCACTCATGCCTCCCAATCACTCATCACTCGACACTCGCACTCAGTAGGTACATGCGCTCACTAGGGGGTGTACAGACTCCGAAGGGACTCCAACAACCCAAGCGCTATAACAAGCCATCTCGTGGCATAATCACTCAGGCTCTCGGCCTCTCATATATCATAAGCAGTGTAACATGCTGCAGCGCGCAACCCGATCCCATAATATCCTCACAACATAGGCCCTCAGCCTCGCTCAGTCAGAAACCTCTCAAAAAAACCACCGGTCTGTCAATAAAATGGGGTACTCGACCCAAAATATCATTTCATATCTCCAAATGGTGTAAATAAGACTGAGTCTCGAAATCAGTTAAACATGATATGATTGAGTGCAACATCATAAATTAATAAAGTGAGGAATAATAGTGAAAAGCCCCCAAGGGGTCCAAACAGGCCAGCACAAGGCCCCAAACATGGCGCACAACCCAAAATATATTAATAACCTTAAATAATGAACTAGAATATAATTTAGAATCAAACACGCAACTTAGTAATTGCCACAGGACGGACCAAGTATCAATCCCCCAACAGTGAACGCCACACACTCGTCATCTAGCATGTGCGCCACTCCAAAAATAGTGATAAAAATGTGAAGTTCGGGGTTTCATACCCTCAGGACAAGATTTGCAGTCATTACTTACCTCAATCCGAACGAGAATCTACTCCGCGATGCCCTTGCCGCTCGACTCGACCTCAAATTGTCCCAAATCTTTTATTAGATGAAGACTCCAATTTGACGTACATTAGGCAGGTATTTGTCCAAAAGCAGAAGAAAGAAAACATGACATGGACTGAAAATCTTCTCCGAACATCCTCAATGAACTCAAACCGGAGACCCCGCCAATGACGGAAACCTTGAACGCCAAGAAAATGCCACTGTTCTAGGTGAACAAGGGGTTGTTTAATGGCTAACTTTGGGAAATTTCGCTGGTTTTCTCCAGGTGTTAGGAATTTGGCACCTTTTCTAAGGGAAACGGGGGTGAGTCTAAAAAATCAGAGGGGAAGTGCGACTCTTTTTCTTGTCTTTCGAGATTAAAGGTTTTTGGCTCAAGGGAAGGAAATGGCTACTGTTAGAATAAGGGATTTGAGGGGTAGCAGCCAACCTTCACCAGTGATGAAATCCGGCGAGCTGCTGGAGTTTGAGAGATGGGGCTGGGTCGTTCTTTACCTTCCTCTCTCATTTTCTGTCCGTCTATGCGTGTGTGTATATGAAGAGCAAGAAGTTGAAAATGGGTATTATCTCCATAATCAAGTGGTGGAGATCTGGTGTTTAATGATGATGAAAAGGAGTTAACTATGGTGGAAAAATGAATTTCTTAACAGTAAACTCATGAATGAATTGAGGAAGAAGGTGGGGATTTCAAATTGTTGCCTCTGTTTTTCACACTTTGATTTTTTTGACCGTCTCTCTTTCTTTATTGTGTGTATTTTAAAGAAGCTGTTGTTTCCTTTTTCTTAGAAGAAAGGAGACCCCTTTTTCTTCTTTTGCGCATAATAAGAAATGGATTTTGATATTAGTGATTAGCAACTTGATTACTCCAATTATGGATTTTTCTACCTGATTTTTGTTTAACCAAAGAATTAGATCCCTTGACTAAAGCTATTCTAGGATGAACACGGGTTTCTGATAATCAAGGTAATAATGATAAGTAAGAATGAGTAAGTAAATAGACAATAATATGATGCATAGAAAAGTAAAGTGTATTGTATTCGTAGTTTGGATGTCCCTTACAAGTTAACTTCTATTCCCTTATATAGGGAATTCTTCAGTATAACGTCTACCTCTTGCAATGATAACACATTAATGACTAATTATTACATTAATGTAACGTTACAAAGAATAACCGTAACTGTCGCGTGAAGGTTGTGTAACGTGTGGATCATTAATTGAAGATCTTTGGATCTGCCCGTAGCTCTGTACGGATTCATTTTGGCCGTGTCTCTTCCTTGCCTCAATCAAGTTGAGTTTCCCGTAGCTGATTACCTCGTGGGTATATAGTGCCGTGCCTCTTTGCCTCGCACCTCCTTATAGAGTCATGTCTAGTTGTCATGTTTTCCTTGGTCCACGTAAGTGACTGAATCATCAAGAATTATCATACGTGTGAAGCTCTTTTTTACCAATATAGATAGTCCCCCCACTTACCATTTATTTATCGATTAATATTTGGTAAGTGGATATGCATTTATGGCGGGAATATTTTGCCGCCGAATTACTTCGAAACATTGTATTCTTCTCTGAACATAGGCGTAGCTTGTCACTTCCATTTAATGCTTAATCCACGTGTCACCTCCGGGTTGGTTCTGCAATTACTCGGCGCCTTTTAGGGATTTTTGCGGCTGCATCAGTCACGATGTGACACCTTCAATTATGACTTTCACATCATTGTTTTTTCCTATTTTTTACGGCTGTCTTCGAGTATAAATACCCTTTCTCTTTTCTTTACTTTCACGAAAAACTTTCATTCTTTGTTTGTAAAGAACTTTTTCCTCTTCTTTGCAAATATGACTTCTTCGAACCAACCTAAAGGAGTGATAAACGTTGATGATTTGGACCCTTCTTCTGCTTTGACGCGGAGCCGGAGAGGTGGTAGATTGAGGAGTTTAAGTTCTACTCCTTCTAGAGGTTCTTCCTCTTACCAAATTACTTCCCCTATTTCTGCTAGGTCTCTTATTTCTCCGAGAGCCAGGGCTTCCAAATCTTCGTCTAGAGGTAGAGAACATCACAAACCTTTACGCGAACCTCGAGTGCATGAAATCATTCCTGCTGAGTTTACCCTTGCTAGGGATAATCAGGTCCTTACATATCAGTCTTTATCCCTTGATAGTGCAGATAGGTACCCTACCTTGCTCACCGAAGGTTTAATTCTTCTTGTTCGCAGGGACTGTTTTTGGGAGTCCGATTTTCCTGTGATTGTTCCGAATGTCAACCAAAGAATAACGTCTTATAAGACGGGATATTCTTTTGCTTATACCTACCCTTTTACCTTAGGGTTTAGACTTCCCATTTATCCAGTTATCATTGAGTTCTGTCATTTCTTCGATATTTGCTTGAGACAAGTCGGTCCTATTGTGTGGCGAGTTGTTGCATGTCTCAGATGTTTAACTTCTTTAGCCTCGATTCCTTTCACCTTTAATCATCTTATTCATCTTTATTCCTCGACCTTATTTCGTCAAGGGATTTTTACTCTGGTTGCCAGGAGTAAAAGAGTGCTGGTGACCCCTGATGACGATAAGGATAGAGGTTGGTACCTTCGGTACGTTGCCGTGCCTACTTCTGGTTTAGTAGGTGAAGAAAATCTTCCCTTCCCTGAGAATCGGAATCGTGCACGTGAGTACGTTTTAACTCACATTCTTTATTTCTTACTTTAAGTGTTTTATTAACACCGTAGTTGTTTCTTCTTTTTTCAGCAATCATGGGTACTGTCGAGAATGTCTCCGGTATCCGTGGTTGGGTAGAAAAGCTGTTGTCGATTGCTCCGTTGCAGGAAAGGTCTTGGAAGTACTTCTCTGGGAAGTACGGTTGGAAAGTGAAAACTCACGGTAAGTGAAGATTTTGTTCCCGCTTCTTTCCTTGCTCGAGTCTCTTTGTTGTTTTACCCTTTTTCTTTTGACAGGCTTTCCATCTCGTGGGGCGTCTGCTGCATCCGTTCCCAAATTGTCCCTGGCTCAAGCCCAGGAAATTATTTCAGGTTCTTCTTCTTCGAAGAGAAAGGTTGGTGGGTCTAGGACCTCGGAAGAAGAGGAGGAAGATGAAGGCACTTTGGTGCATAGGTCCCGTAGAAGGAGGGTGATCTCGGACGATGAGTTGACACCCGTGTCTATGCTTTTCGTACCTGTAATCAGACCTTCTACCTCTGAAGATGCTCCTCCCTCTCCTGTGCATGATTCTGTGGATCATTTGTTCCGTGAAGGCTTTGGACCTGCTATTAATGAAGTTCCCTTGGCTGTTTTTCCTCCTTCTTTTAGAGAAATCTCTTCATATGCTCCTGTTATTTCTTCCGCTCCCATGGCTATTATTGCTCCCGTTGCTTCTTTGCCCGTGGGTTTTTTGGCTCCTCAGACTTCCGTGTCCGTGGGTTCTACATCTCTGCCTGCTTCCGTGCCTTCTGTTAGAAAAGTAGGGTCTTCTAGCAGGGAGATGCGGAAGGTACTAATAGAAGTTCCGGCTGATGGGAGTCTTTTTAAAAATTTGGCCAGCCTGACGTGTGGCTCAAACCGCTGATAGGACTGACAGAGAAAGCCAAATTGGATAGACACAATTCTCTCACATGGGCTAATGAGATCGTGCATACCTCTTTGAAGGTAAAGTGCATTCTTTTGCATTTTATTCTTGTAGATATAATTTATCATATCTAATTAATTTTCTTTTTGTAGATCAATCTTATTGGCACGGAGCTCGTGAAGAGGATTTCTAACACGGAGCAAGAGATGAAAGAGTGGCATGCGGAAGCAGATAACTTGAAGGGCAATATGAAAGCTTAAGGCTTGACATGGAAGCCTTAGAAGAAGAAAAATGTACCTTGGAGCGACAGATGAGAGTCATGGCAGCGGAGTTGGCAGTGGAAAAGGCTTATTCTAATCAAGCGGGCAAAGACAAGAGCATCCTTGAGTCTTCATTTGCTGAGCAACTGTCCCGTGCCTCAGAAGAAGTCAGGAGCTTGAAAGTCTTACTGGGGCAGAAGGAGGAGTACTCAGGAGAGCTTGTGCAGTTACTTACCCAGACCCAAGAGGATCTTTGCAATGCCTTAGATAAAATTCAATTCCTGGAGAGGTCTGTTGCACCTTTAACCGCCGCCAAATATGCCGTTGAGGCTGAAAGGGATGGGCTAGGAGCTGAGGTTATGATATGGGAGAACGATTAAGAATCTCTTGAGGAGGCAACAACTGTCGATGTTAGTTGGGCGTATATGAATTCTCGCCTCGACACATTGACGGAAATGAGTTGAGAGGGTTTCGACCTTGACGCTGAAATTGCTAAAATCAAGGAAGCCATGGAGAAGGCTCAACAAGGTCAGAATCTCTCTTCACCTGAAGGTGAGGCTCCTGCTGCTCAAGTCCCCTCGTCCCAAGCTGATCCTGCTCCCTCCGCTAGTGAAGAAGCCATCCCTCATCGTGATAAAGTTTAAGAAGTTTGGTTACTCCTTTTGTTTTGGTCTCAATTGGTGGTTACCCCCAGTCCCATCGGGGGTAAGTTTGGATCTTTTAAAGTCCCCAACTGACAACTTAGGGGCACCTTAATGTACAGACAATATATACGGCTAAGTATAAGTTAGTACTTAGTTTCTACTTAGCCGTTTTAACAATCAATGCAAATATGACTTTTGTTTTCTATCGAGTTTCCGTTTCACTCTTTAAGTCTTTTGCATGCCTTATTTTTTTGAGGTTTTAGTTTTACCTCTGAGT
The DNA here is from genome assembly GCA_005239495.1 of Nicotiana undulata. Classification (NCBI taxonomy): domain Eukaryota; kingdom Viridiplantae; phylum Streptophyta; class Magnoliopsida; order Solanales; family Solanaceae; genus Nicotiana; species Nicotiana undulata. The sequence continues at coordinate 37,274 of ML298179.1, read as the reverse complement.
TTTGCATATAGAATGCTTAGATTACTCGCACCTTTTCGTAATAGGTACGGTGTTGCACATAAAATGTGAGCCTTTTTGTAGTAGGCATAATTTATGAAAGAGGGCCTTTTTTGATCGACACTTAATGAAGAAGACGTCTCAACTTCATAATGGTGTAATAATGCAATAGAGTGATAGGAATTTTTCACATGTTTATGAATGTTTCTGAAGAAAGTTTTTGTTTGAACTTTCACAACATTTTACATGTGTTCGATTATCGTCTAAAACTCATGTTGCAACTGTTTTCTTTTAACAGATTTGATATACACTTGTATTTCGTAACTGTTTTTCGTATGTAACAGTTTTTTTGAGTTAATACAAGAGAATAACTGTTTTTCGTTCGTAACAGTTTTTATAAAGGTTGGGTTTTTTACCCGTAACTATTTTTGTTGACAATAGTTTTCAATAATCACGAGGGAAATGCTTTTTCATCCGTAACTGTTTTATTTGATAACAGTTTTTCAAGCAAGTACAAAGATTTTGATCTTTCATCCGTAGCTGTTTATTTGATAACAATTTTCTATATGAGTACAAAGATTTCATAACTGTTTTTAGTTACAATAGTTTTTGAACGAGTACAATGATGATGATCTTTTATTCACAACTGTTTTTGGTTACAACAGTTTTCTTTTGAATAAATACAAAGATGCGCATTTCTTCCTCGTAGCTAATATTTTTCCTTTTAACCTGAACATGTTCGAAGGTTTTCTGGATTAGGCTTTGTGTTTGAGTCTTTGTCTCTTTCGATTATGCTCGTATCACTTGACTTGTTGGGTAGATGGATCTTCAGGCTCGAGCTTTGACTTTTTGATAGTCTTCTATGCTTCGTCTTTGCCTTCCATACTATATAGTTCCCCAAGTGTTTGAGCTTTGAAGAATAAAATCTCGAGCACTTGACTATTCCTTCCTTGTGGTCCTTTTCCTAAAAAGGAAAAACATACAGGACTCGAAGATATATAGTTTTTAGATGACGACTGCTTAACCCTTTAAAACATCCATCAGAAAGTGTAACACTAGACCGGGAATTCAGTTACTTCCTCGCGTCTTTGCAGGTCTAATACCATCATCTGGTGATGGGTTAGATTTATGCCTATCATCTAAAAAGGTTAGTAAAATTTTAAGTGTTCAAAAATAAAATTGAACGTATGATACCTGACCGGGGGTATTTCTTTTCCTTAGAAGTAGTACTTCTTCAAATTGATGGCATTCCAGCTTGTTGGTAGGATCCTTCCGTCCATAGCTTCCAGCTCGTAGGCGCGCTTCCCAGCTATGCCTCGGACTTTGTAGGGTCCTTCCTAGTTTGGACTTAATTTCCCCGTACCAACTTCTTTTGTTGATTGAAAGACTTTTTTGAGGACGAAGTCCCCAATCTTGAAGTATTTGAGGTGAGATTTACGGTTGTAATAACGCTCCATGATTTGTTTTTGAGCTGTCATCCGTATTAGTGAGGCTTCTCTTCTTTGTTCGAGTAAGTCCAGATTAGTTCTCAATTCGTCATTGTTTGCATCCTACATGGATGTTGTAAACCTTATGCTTGGTTCGCCAATCTCTACGTGTATTAAAGCTTCTGAGCCACAAATAAGTGCGAACGAAGTCTCTCCCGTGGCTGTTTTTGAAGTTGTTCTGTAGTCCCATAGTACCGCTGATAACTCATCAGGCCAATTTCCCTTGGCTTTCTCTAGCCGTTTCTTCAGGTTGTTGATGATGACTTTATTTGTTGATTCAGCTTGACCATTAGCCACGGGATGATACAGCGTTGAAGTAATCCGTTTGATTTGCCAGCTTTTGAAGAACTCTGTGATTTGCGTGCCTATGAATTGTGGGCCATTATCACACACGATCTCCTTAGGTATTCCAAAATGACATATTATGTTTCGCCATAAGAAGCTTTTAACTTCTTTTTCTCGCACCTGTTTGAAAGCTTTCTCCTCTACCCACTTTGTAAAATAGTCGGTTAGCACAAGTAAGAACCGTACCTTTCCTTTAGCCGCGGGAAGGGGTCCCACGATATCCATTCCCTACTTCATGAATGGCAATGGTGATATTATTGGGTGCAATAGTTCCGCTGGTCTATGTATGTTATTGGCAAACCGTTGGCATTTATCGCATTTGTATACGAAGCTCTCAGCTTCTTCTTCCATCTTAGGCATATAGTACCAGCTCTGATAAGGGTTTTAACCAAGGATCTCGCCCCTGCGTGATTTCCACAGTGTCGTTCATGGACTTCTCTCATCACGAACTCCGTTTGATTAGGTCCGAGGCATTTTGCTAGGGAACCTCCGAACATCTTGCGATATAATGAGTTGCGAATGAGGCAGTACCGAGCAGCTTTTCGGCGAAGTGCTTGAGCTATTTTTCTGTCATCAGGTACGGTGCCATTCTGCAAAAAATTTAAAATTTCGTTTCTCCAATCCCAGGTTAAATTGTTTAAAGTTACCTCATTTTTGTCCTGGTCTATTGCTGAATGAAATAGATGGACGACAATTGCATTGTCTTTGTTTGTAACTTCTGTGAATGCAGCGAGGTTAGCCAATGCGTCTGCTTCCACTTTTTCTTCTCTAGGTATTTGTATAACCTTCCATGTTTTGAATTGTCTCACAAGATCTCGTGCCTTTTCTAAATATTGTTGCATACGAGTCTCCCGAGCGATATAAGTCCCCTGCATTTGATTTACTACCAGTTGGGAGTCGCTCTTGATTACGATTTGCTCGAGCGAGAGTTCTCGTGCCAGTTCTAACCATGCTATGACAGCTTCATACTCGACTTCATTGTTAGTTATATGATAACATTTGATAGCTTGTCGTGTCTTTTCACCCGTGGGTGATATTAAGACTATGCCCAAGTCCGCACCTTTTACATTAGAAGAACCATCGGTAAATAGGGTCCATAGACCCGAATTAGTACCGTTAAAGAGTTGTAACTCTTTTTCCTCTTCAGGAACAATGCTACTACTAAAATCAACGACAAAATCAGCTAAAATTTGGGACTTTATTGCAGTCCTAGGCTAATATATTATTTCATGCTCACTTAATTCTATGGCCCACTTGGCTAATATTCCTGATAGTTCTTGTTCATGTAGTATGTTTCTTAATGGGTACGAGGTCACAACTATGATTGGATGACAATGAAAGTATGGCCTTAATTTTCAATATGCCATGATTCGAGCTAAGGCTAACTTTTCTAGATGTGGATATCTAGTTTCAGCATCTAGTAATATCTTGCTTACATAATAAATAGGAGATTGTTTACCTTTATCTTTCCATACCAATACTGCACTTACAACAATTTCTGCGACGGCCAGGTAGATGTACAACCTCTCCCCCTCCTTTGGATTTGATAGCAACGGGTTTTTTGATAGATAAGCCTTTAGGTCTTTGAGAGCCTGTTGACATTCTCTATTCCTCTATTTGATACAAGGAAACCCAAAAATTTACCTGACTCCACGCCAAAAGCGCATTTTTCTGGATTCAATTTCATATTATACCTGCGTAAAATTTCAAAGGTAATAGAGAGGTGCTGGAAATGGTCTTCCGCACGTGTTGATTTTACCAGCATGTCATCGATGTAAACTTCCATTGTCTTCCCCAGATGTTCTTGGAACATCTTGGTTACTAGCCTCTGGTACGTGGCTCCGGCATTTTTCAAGCCAAATGGCATGAGTTTGTAACAATAAGTCCCCCTGTTTGTAATAAATGAAGTTTTTTCCTCGTCTAAGGGGTCCATTTTAATCTGATTATAACCGGAATACACCTCTAGAAAGCTTAGCAATTCATGACCTGCAGTGGCATCAATCATTTGATCTATATGTGGTAAGGGAATGAATCCTTGGGGCATGCTTTATTTAAATCAGTATAATATACGCATACCCTCCATTTATCATTCTTTTTAGGTACTACCACGGTGTTAGCTAACCATCCAGGGTAAATTACCTCACGTATCGAACCAATTTTCAAGAGTTTTTGTACCTCTTCGTCAATCACTTGGTTCTTGAACGGTCCTTGCTTTCTTTTCTTCTCTTCGGCTGGGACTCAGCCTCGTGCCTATATGCACTTTTTTGTTCAGACAATGGAATAGCTTCTAGTTCTTCCGTTGTTGTTTTGATGTGCTCATCTTCTTTTGGTTTTTCAATGACGTCCGGTCAAGAATCTACATCCGTGTGATTTGATTCATCTTCCGTGGTAACTTGGTTTACCTTCTCGTGACTATCTTCTTCCGTACCTATTCGAACAATAGCTTGTTTTGTACCTGTTCGAACAATAGCTTCTTTCGTAACTGTTTGGGTAATAATTGCTTCCATACCTGTTTGGTTGGCAGCTTCTGCTTGGGAGATTTCTCTATATTTTGATTCTTTCGTCTCCACTTTTTTGTTATAATGTACCAAAGAGTTTATATTCCTAGAGGTTTGCTGATCGCCCCTAATCTTCTGGATTCCCCATTCAGAAGGGAATTTAATTACTTGATGTAATGTTGATGGTACTGATTTCATGTCGTGGATCCATGGCCTTCCCATGATTACGTTATAAGCCATAGCAGTATCGATGACTTGGAACCTGGTGTTTTTGATTACTCCCTCGGCATACGTGCTAAGTTCATTTTCTCCTTTGGTTATAACCGTAGAGTTATCGAACCCTGATATGGCTCGTGCCTTTGGGATCACCTGATTTCCCAAGAGCATTTCTTCCACGACTCTCAGCAAAATGATGTTGGATGAACTACCTGGATCAATCAACACTCTTTTAACGTTAGTGTCATGAATGAGTAAGGATATTACCAAAGCATCGTTGTGGGGAAGTATCAGTCCGCCGAAATCTGCATCATCAAAGGTTATATTCCGCGTCCAGGTTTTCTCGAACCCGCTTTCCGTGTGTAATTGTGAACTTCATGTCTATTTTGCAAACCACTCTGTTTACTTCTTCACCTCCGTGTATCACGTTGACAATTCTTTTTGGAGATGGGGATTTCAGGGGTTCTTGTCTGTTCTTCATGTATGCCTGCTTACCTTTATCACTAAACAAATCTGTTAAGTAGCCCTGTTTCAATAATTGCTCTATTTCACCTTGTAAGAATCTGCAATCTGCAGTATTGTGTCCATGATCATTATGAAGTTCACACCGGAAATATGGGTTTCTTTTATTTGGGTCTGACCACATTTCTTTGGGCCGTCTAACTTTATCACCCATATTTCTTAATATTGAAACTAGTTCAGGGGTACTTACATTGAAGGTGTGATCCCCAATTCGTGCATTACCTCTAGGTCGTTCATCCCGATCCTTTCTGGATCTAGATGAGGATGAGCCCGCATCTCTGCTTGGTGGTCTATAATATGACCTAGTGTTTTCGAACCTGGGACGAGTTTCGCATCCCGATGGTCCCAAGTAAGGATCGTACCTGTTTTTACATGATCTCTTGTCTGATTCGGAACCTTTGGATCTGGTATGATCTTCATCTTTCGAACGAGCAATGGTATCTTCTTCTATTCGAAGTTTAGTGATGTACCTGCTATAAACATCATTCCATGTTGTAGCTGGGAATTCTCTTAGGCTTTTCTTGAGCCTTCTCGTGGCTTCTGAGATTTTGTCATTTAAATTACTTGCAAATGCCATGGCTGCCCAATTATCAGGCACCCTTGATAGTTGCATTCTCTCTTGCTGAAACCTGTCTACAAATTCACGGAGTAGTTCCGTGTCTCCTTTCTTTATTTTAAATATTTCCTCCATTCTTTTCTCAACCTTTTATGCACCGGAGTGTGATTTTATGAAAGAATCTGTAAGCTCAGCAAAAGAATCAATAGAGTTTTCAAGGAGAAGAGAATACCAGGTTAGTGCCCCTTTGGTAAGTGTTTCTCCAAATTTCTTGACTAAGACCGACTCGATTTCTTGTTTTGTTAAGTCGTTGCCTTTCACTCCGGTGGTAAAAGCAGTCACGTGATCACGTGGGTCAGTTGTTCCGTCATACTTAGGGACGTTATGCATTTTGAACTTCTTGGGTATAGGCAAGGGTGTTGCGCTTGGTTTCCAAGGTTGTTGAGAATATCTATCAACATCAATGCCTTTGATAACAGGTGATACTCCAGGAATTTTCTCGATTCGATCGTTTTGTTCCTTCACCTGTTTCTGCAAGGTTAGTAATAAATTTTGTAATTTAGAGTTATTAGTCATACCTGGTCTCGCTTCGAGAGATTCATTAGGAGTGTCTCCCCTTGCTGAGTTTATTAATCCAGATTGAGGATTTTCCACGGTGATGGTATTATTGGTAGGTGGTGTCAATGGTGCAGGTGAAGCTGCCAGTAATCCCCTTGGAAATTCTTGCATAGCCTGGCTTCATTGTTGTTGTTGTTGTTGGATCTTTCTTGGGATTGTTCCCTTGAACCTCCTGGGGATGAAGGAGGTGATGGAGTCCCATTTCTTTGCTGGTTATTGTTGTTTGAGTTCGACATATTTCAGAGGATATCGTGTGAAATATAAACAAAGATTATCAGATTCCCGGTAGCGGAACCAATTTGTTTAACCAAAGAATTAGATCCCTTGACCAAATCTATTTCTAGGATGAACACGGGTTTATGATAATCAAGGTAATAATGATAAGTAAGAATGAGTAAGTAAATAGACAATAATATGATGCATAGAAAAGTAAAGTGTATTGTATTCGTAGTTCAGATGTCCCTTACAAGTTAACTTCTGTTCCCTTATATAGGGAATTATTCAGTACCGTCTACCTCTTGCAATGATAACACATTAATGACTAATTATTACATTAATGTAACGTTACAAAGAATAACCGTAAATGTCACGTGAAGGTTGTGTAACGTGTGGATCATTAATTGAAGATCTTTGGATCTGCCCGTAGCTCTGTCCGGATTCATTTTGACCGTGTCTCTTCCTTACCTCAATCAAGTTGAGTTTCTCGTAGCTGATTACCTCATGGGTATATAGTGCCGTGCCTCTTTGCCTCGCACCTCCTTATAGAGTCATGTCCAGTTGTCATGTTTTTCTTGGTCCACGTAAGTGACTGAATCATCAAGAATTATCATACATGTGAAACTCTTTTTTACCAATACAATTTTGTGGCGCTCATAAAACATAAAAGCGATTTTGAGAAATGGTTCCATTTCTCACGACAACCATTTCTTTCAGGCGCAATTCAAGTTGGTACTCAGCTTCTATTGCTCATAATGCCAGTTATAATCCCATAATATCCGGATCACTCCTATAATTCATTATCAAAATTCCAAAAGTCTCGAAATCAAATTTTGATCTCTAGAACTAAAAATTGACCTTTGGATCATTACATGCTTATGCACAAAACGCCAAAATCTTCCAAAAACAAAAACTCTTCCAAAACTTATCCGAGCCTCATGGAACCCCAACCAAGTATACTAACAAGTACCATAATATGACACAAACTTAGTCGATGCCTCAAATTACATAAAACAAAATGCTAAAACCGTGAATCACACCCAGTTCAAGCTTAATGAAACTAAGAATTTCCAACTTCTATATTTGATTCCGAAACCTATCAAATCAAGTCCGATTAACCTCAAATTTTGCACATAAGTCACAAATGACACTACGAACCTATTCCAACTTTCGAAATTCCATTCTGACCCCGATATCAAAATTTAATCGAGAAACAACAAATTTTCAATTTCGCCAATTCAAGACTAAATTTACCACGGACCTCCAAATCACATTACGGACACGCCCCCAAGTCCAATATCACCTAAAGGATCTAACCAAATCATAAAAAATCTAAATCCGATATCGAATACTAAAAAGTCAAAACTTGGTCAAACCTTTCAAATTTAAAGCTTCAAGCTGAGAATTGTTCTTTCAAATCGATTTCGATTATCCTGAAAACCAAAACCGACGATTTACATAAGTCATAATACATCCTACGGGGCTAGTCATGCCCGAGAACTGGTGAGCAAACTGCAAATGCTCAAAACGATCGGTCGGGTCGTTACAGTTCTGGAACAATGATGTATTCATTTTGTACAACCACTCATAGAAAGGCTTATGAGTTGTACTACCAGTTTTGGGAATTGTAATTGTTCAGAGTTACCTAATTTGAAGTTAGTGAATATCAATGTGATGTTCTAAATGTTAATATCACACAAGAGGGGGGTGATTTGTGTGATGTCCAATTTTCGCGTGCAGTAGTTATAGAAGGACCATATTCTTCTATGTGTTCCAACTCCTACAATTTGTGGAATAATAATTTCAGAAATAAAAGAACACAATAATTTTACGTGGAAAACACCTGGCTCAAAAGGTAAAAAAAATCATGACCTACTTCCCAGTAGGATTTTCCCAAACTCTTCACTAAATCAAAGAGCCAAACAACATTTACAAAATAAACTCTTTTGTAAACCTAAGGACTAACTCTAATCCCCTTGTGGCAAACTAGCCTCTACCTATTTGCGACAAGTTTCAAGTTAACTCTAACTTGAATACTCAGTACCTATTACAATTGCTTCTAAATAAAGCTAAAAGATACAATTTGTAATCACCTACTACAAATAAACTAGACTAAAATACAACAGATGGAACTAGTTCTTCTAGCTGGTTCAAGTAGCTTTAGAGTCGCACAGGTAATTCTTACACAAACTGCTTACAAAATTGCTTTGGTAATTTTGTTCTCAATTCTTGTTTTGCTTCTATGTTTGTGCGCATCTGTTCAATAAGAACACTTGAAAATATATAGGATCAGTAGACAAGGAGATATACTAGAATTCGGATGCAACTCTTCCTTGGTGGAAGAGTTCTAGTTGATCTCAACTCCCTAGATCCTCTTCTATCTTGATTATGTCCTTACTGAATAAGGAGTCCATCTCCTTATCAATTTGAAACCTTTTCGATCAGGAGATATCTCTTCAGATCACTAATTTTGTTTATCTCATGTTTGTGATCACCTCACGTGCCATTAACTCTGCATGTCTATGTCTCTAGTGATGGACCTGGTTCAACTCTGAGTTCATTTGTCAATCTTCAAAACCATTCAGCTTCTTGATCCAACACAATGTTATTTCTGTTAATGTTAGGCTTACCTAGTTTAGAGACTAGGTTCCATCACGACTCCTTCGGAGGGAGTTTTGGGTCGTGACAAGTTGGTATTAGAGATCTAGGTTCATAGGTGCTACGAGTCATAAGCAAGTTTAGTCGAGTCTTGCGGATCAGTACGGAGACATATGTACTTATCTTCGAGAGGCTACAGAACTATTAGGATAATCTCTCTTCTTTCATTCCTTATCGTGCGGTATGGATGCAGCTTGAAGCATATAACTTATGTTCCTTTACATCTACTCATGTATGATATTGCGCTCTCAGTGTCAGCTATGCACCAGGGGTTCGTGATGCTACAGACAGGCTACGAGGGAGTCAGAGATGCTGAGACATTGTCTCAACGTATCGTCCAGACTAAAGATACAGGGGTATTGAGAGACTATTCAGTTTTTCACATGGAGGTGCAGTGGGTTCCGACATCTGGTGGATGACTACGATCTTGGGAATGTTTAATTGGTTGACTACTCGTCGAGATTGTGTTGGGGTCACGAGGTGGATGTTGATTGAGGATAGTTGGTGGTATTGGAGAATATGTGGTTCATATGAGATTTCTACTCAGTAGAAGGTACATATTGTCATTCAAGGCACTGAAAGAAGCGAGTTTGATGGTCACGAGAATGGACATGCACTTAGTGGATGAATTCAGTACCTTGTTATTAGTGTTGTCAAGCTATGAAGGTTAGTTTTGCGGATCATCAGATGTTGTTTTTATGGCTTCGGGCCAAGTGGGGGAGTCCATTAGCTGCATTCAGATTGCAGAGTCAGGTGTTACCCCAGTTTTGGCCTAAGAAGTGTATATAGATGGTATTGGAAGATCCCCAAAATTTGTATATGACTAAGATATGAGATCTTGCATGGGATGATGTTGGACTTACGGTGTTTCTACGTCATTAATGTATTTTTATTTCACTGTCAAAAGGGGGTCGGAGAAATAGCTTCATATTCATAGAAGGTCTATTCAGCGTGGGCATCTCGATCGGGGAATCATGGGGTACTTCAAGGGAGATACAATGGTTTATGAGTTGCTGGGCTACATGGCTTGTACTAGGATTTTATGCAATGAGTTTTGGTTGGGGTAGTTGTGTATCGATAGGGAGAAGTGTTACCTTAGAGGAAAGACTAGGAGTAACCGAAGAAATGGGTCAACTCTGTGGGGTTGGGTCAACATAGCAATGGAAGTAATTGGTCCTTTTTGAATGTGAATTCTCTACCGGCATTTGTGGCAGTATTCTTGGGTTGGATGATTTATGTGGCTCAATTGAGTTAGGAAGATGCGGTCCTAATGGTTTAGTTGCGTGCAGATGGATCTCGAAGAGTTCTTTATGGTTTCGGCAACGACTTGGGTCGGCTGGCTGCTATGGGCATAAGGAATATGTTGTACATTATGGTTTTCTCCTGGATGGATATCAGAAGTTAATAGAAGGTTGGTATTATTGGATATCATATGTGAAGAACGTGCATTTTAGGAAAGACCCTTGAGTTTTTGTTTGCGAGTGCGTGGCTAGTGGCATGGTGATTACTGGGTTTTGAGGTTTTTGAGGTTCAGGTTTTGTTATGCGGCCGGAAAATCTATATGGGTGCTTCAGTAAAATGATAGGGTGTGAGTGATGTATCAACCATTCGATTAGCGTAGTTGAGTTCGGGTACGGAAATTTTGGTATTCCTAAGCGTTTGGGGCTAGATGTCCCCATATGCGGGCTATTTCTTGTATGCGGATTGTGAAGGCATGAGAATGGGATAACTGATAACATGCATTATCGATAGGTTTCTATGGACTTTTGGGAGGATATTTACCTATTTGGGAATGATCAAGATTTGGGTTGGGGGATATTTGAAAGCTCAGCGAGCATTTGTATTTTATATCAGGTCAAGTTTGGGTGCTCTTGTGAGATTGTTATCACGGTTATGTTACCAGGAATAATGGATATTATTTGTGCCTCTGGCCTATGTTATGTGCTATTCTCTTATGCCGTGATGGGCTGTGAGGCTGTATGATTATTCTCCACGCATGTTGTAATTTCGTTCATGCCTTATGGCAATGTGGGCGAAATGACCCTCGTGATGTTGATTGGTTCATTGCATCTTAGTTGTGCTTTCTTTCTTCCATGTTTTATTAATTCTATTCATTTTCCCATAGTTATACTTTTGCACTCTATTGTGTTTGATATCAATATTCATGTGATCAGTGAACCCAGGCACTTTGGCTTGATGAGTATTTGGGAGCGGGCTGCACGCCGCAACAGATGTTATGTGGGATACCCTTTCCTTGTGTTTATTTGGTGTTTTGTTTTCCCTCTGTGGGATGATTTAATGAAACTGTACTTTTGTTGTTACACATGTTGTACTTGTTAGATAATCCATATACCTTGCTTTCCTTCTATTTGTATTGCATAACTGAGTTATTGCTGAGTTGGTGTACGAGCTGTGTGTCATGAGAATCCGTGTGGTTCCATGATGAGCTATTAGTTGTGCTACTTGTATTGGCTGAGATGAGGTTCTTAGACCTGAGATTCGCACTATCGTATTGGGGGTGAAATAATGTTTGGAAGTGTGAGGCTGTTTCTGCTAAGATTTGGGGAATGGCCCTTGACAGACGAGAGAGCTTCTTGACTTGCTGACTGCATGTGCGGTTATGAGTACCTGCATGTTTCTTTATCATGGTCAGCATTGTGGAGGTCCGGAACAATGTTCTATTCAATGGGAAGTGTATTGCCGACGTCCATAATGTTATTTGGGCAACTATGGTGGTCAGAAGTTATTGCTACGGGCATTTGAGTTGTGTGGAACATCGTGTGATTGTACCCTGGGTTGGAATTACGACTCGATTTGGCTTGTTCAGGTTTATACAGTGAGATGATGTGAGATCCGAGTCTTATGATGAATTTCAGACGTTGAGATTTGGTTCTGTCCTAAGGTTATGGACTAAGGATGAAGTGAGATCTTCAGTTAAATTGTGTTGTCAGTCCTACATAGGTTTGGGTGATGGGGAATCACCCCCTAGTGTATGTATGGTGAGCTCATGCAGTGGTTTGATGTCTTTGGAACAACTCTTGGCACGTTCGAGGACGAACATATGTTTAAGTGAGGGAGAATGTAACAACTCGACCGGTCGTTTTGAGAATTTGCACTTCGCTCGATAGTTTGGGGTCACAAGTAGATCCGTATGATGTATTAGGAATTATGTGCAAAATTTGAGTTCATTCCGAGTTGATTTGATATGTTTTGACACCGTTTCTTCAAGTGTAAATGATATCATATTTAAAAAATGAGTTGCGATTTCTATTTTGATTGAAACATTAGATCTGTATCGTAATTACATACCCGTAGCAAAAAGAATCATCGAATTTGGACATCGTATGATAATTTTATGGTCATTTTACTAAGAATTAGGTTGCTAGAATTTTTAGATTAATTACGGAATTGCCATTGATGACGTATTTAAAAATCTATACTATTTGCAAATATTGAAACCAACATATCTCCTTCATTATAAGGTCAAATTGAGTAATTCAAAAGCTTAACTTGACTAGAATTTCACAAGGAATCCATTGGAGGCATAAAAAGTGAGTTTAAAGATTGATTGGCACATGAAACGAGGCAGAATAACTGGCAGAAAAATATATAAAATAGGAGTTTGTTCATTCAGTCATAATTTGAGTTGGGGAGCTCGAATTTGGGCGATTTTGGAGGTGATTTTCACTATATAGATTGGGGTAAGTGTTCTCTACTCGATTATGGTTATATTTCATGAATCCATCTTCATTTTTGGGATTTGATTGAAGATTTCAAAATGAAATTGAGAGAGTTAGGGCTTGAGTTTTGGAGAGTTTGAGGTGAGGATTTGAGTGACAAAACGGAGTCTGATTATGGTTTCGAGACGTGGGTCTAGGACCCGGGTTTTGGCCGATTTTTAACTTTTGGCATATCTTGTAATTTTATTGTGGAATTCGATTCGTTAGCCTTTGTTGATGGTATTATTATGATTAAGGTTAGATTCAGAGCTTTTGGAGACCGATTCCAGAGACGAGGGCATCCTGGAGTAGGATTTTATGCTATTGAGGTAAGTATCTTGCATAACTTTGTGTGGGGGACTTCTCCTTAGGATCTGAGTCATCTGTGTTAATTGTAGCCCGTGCATGCAAGGTGACGAGTGCGTGCCCGGTCTTATTTATGGAAAATTTGCCTTTAGGATTCTTAGGTCCTTATGTTCATTAAGCGGGAAGTTTTCTGATATAATTGGGTTTCCTATTTGCTAGTTTTACCTCTACATGCTCTATACATGTTGTCAGCTTTTCTCTAACTCTTACTTGTTATATAGCCCTTATTTTCCTTAATTGAAGTGATTGATTTCCTTAATGTTTTGATACTTCTTAATTGTGAGTTCCTCTACGACTCTGTGAAAATATGCTACATGTTCAATTGTTGTGGTTGGCGGTGAAGTTATCACGTGCCTTACTTTCCTCGTTGTCCTTGTGAAGGTTGTTGTATTCCTTTGATTTTTTCGTGATTCTCATGTTGCCGTGTACTCATACTCTTGGTAGTAGAAATTCTGGTAATTGAGTTATGGATTTGTTGTTATTGTTGTTGTTGATTTAAACTAATGTTTGGTGGGATCGGGTTGCGCGCCGCAACAAGAGTAATAAGGGTGGACATGTGGGATCGGGTTGCACTCCGCAATAAGAGGAATAAGTGTGATATAATGAGGAGCAATAAGGGAGGACTGGTGGGGTCGGGTTGCGCGCCGCAACAGGAGTAATAAGGGTGGACATGTGGGATCGGGTTGCACGCCGCAACAGGAGGAATAAAGGTGATATATTGAGGATCAATAAGGGAGGACTGGTAGGATCGGGTTGCGCGCCACAACATATTAAATGTTATTTACTGTTATTGTAATTGTTAAGGAGGAATAAGGGAGGATTTGTGGGATCAGGTTGCACGCTGCAACACACACACACACACACACACATATATATATATACATATATACCATTTACTGTTAATGTAATTGTTAAGGAGGAAAAAGGGAAGATTGGTGGGATCGGGATGTATGCCACATCAATGTCACGACCCAAATTCCATAAGTCGTGATGGCACCGAACACCACTGTCAGGCAAGAAAAACCTTAATTAGTTGAAGAAATTCCTATTTTAACATTTTCGAAATCGTTACCTTTCATTGCATTTCATAATCAAATAAATAAATCTTCGTAAATTAAGTACGACAGCAGTTCAATTAAGTTTTAATCGACTAGATACCAACACATCCCCAGAACCTGGTGACACAAGTACATGAGAAACTTCTAAGGATTTATACAATCATACAAAGCTTGTCCGAGGTACAAATTGAACAAGGACTGAAAATAAAGTACAAATACATAGGAGGAAAACTCTGTTAGCTACGGAACACCTCCGGATGATGCAGCTCGTCCAAGTCTCCAAGTCAGTCACTGGGCTATGAAGTTACCTGTGCAACAAAATGCACAACAAGTGTAGTATGAGTACGAAAACAACGTGTACTCAGTAAGTATCCCGCCTAACCTCAGAGAGGTAGTGATGAGAGGCCAGATTAGACACTTGCTATAGGTCAATTTAGATTATTCAAGTGTGACACTAAGCATGGTTATCATAGGCAATTTATTAAGTTCATGAATAAATAATGTCAACTCTTTCCAAAATTTACACTTAAATTATTCGTCATGTTAATACCAATTAATCAACATGGGTGATTTAATCAAATAACAACCTAATCAACGGGAAGGAACAACTTCTTCCAAAATATTTAATAATTCTCAATCTCTGTCATTTCAATTGACAACTTAAAATTCCAGGCCAGTAATAAGGCAAAAAAACAAAAAAAACATAGCAACTACGCAGCAAAAAATCATGCGCGAGAAATGCCGAGGGTCGAACGTCGCGGACCAACAATAATAAACTGTGCATTGCCGAGGGTCGAACGGCTCGAATCATAGATGCATCTATTTTTCCTGCTCGCGAATCGATCATGCGACGCGGTCAACATAATAACAATACGGCTAGCCTGCTCGCGAATCATACCCGCGACTCAGGTGCTCATATGTACACGTATTCACATAAAAGATCCATATTTTATTCAAGAAAACAGATTCTCATAGAAGTGATAAAATTCTCTTTAATTAAACATGAAGATAGTATTTAGAATAGTTTTTTGGAAATTCGTTTGCCAAGTTTTAACAATATTCAATTAAATAACCTTGCCAGGAACACAATAATCCATGGGAAAATCCATCCTCTTCCCAAATAATAACGAAGAGTACACCCTAACCTTTTTAGGAAAGTAAAATTACCAATTCCATAGCATTATCCGCATAAAATTATGATAGGATCACATGTACAACACATAAGGCATGCTAGTGGGTCCTAGACTACCCGAACATGGAATAACAGTAGCTACGCACGGACTACCATCACCTCGTGCGTCCGTAGCCCCCACAAATAATAGCATTTATTCATTTAGTTCACCTATGGGGACAATTCCCCCTCTCAAAGTTAGAAAGGAGACTTACCTCGCTCCAAAATTTCATAAACGGCCTCCAAGCCTTCCCGACGACTCCAATCGATGCACAACGCTCCAAAACTACCCAAATGATGATAAACCAATGAAAATATACTCTAAATATTTGCTAAAAATTCAGATTATATAATTTCCCAACTCCGCTCAAGGAATTGACCAAAATTCCCTCGGGCCCACGTGCCCGGATTCCGAATATTCTCGAAGATAAATTCTACCCATAACTTTACTAACTCAAATATATAATTTGTTACAATTTTCATGCTTAAATTCATGGTAAAAGTCCAAAATCCCAAGTTCTAGGTCTTCCCCAAAAATCTCAAATTTATACAAATTTTCCATGTCTAAATCCATGTAAGATCACATATTTAACTCAAAAATAGGAAGAAATCACTTAGCTTGTGTTGCTTGGTGAAAATCCCTCCTCGAGCTCTCCAAAATCATCCAAGCCAAATGAAAGAAATGAGCCAAAATTCGTGTTTAAAGAATCTGCCCATGCT
Source organism: Nicotiana undulata (assembly GCA_005239495.1). NCBI lineage: Eukaryota > Viridiplantae > Streptophyta > Magnoliopsida > Solanales > Solanaceae > Nicotiana > Nicotiana undulata. Next base: position 21,127 of record ML298179.1, on the reverse strand, counting down.
TCATTGAGTTGTACCTTGCACTTGTCCTGTGCAGGTTATACATCCTATTACAATTTTCCCTTGTTGAACACCTTCTGTTAAAACACCCATAACTTCTTGTAGAAATATCCAAATAACAAACGGTTTGAAGATTTATAAACTAGACTCGAATATATTTAATTTGATAGTCTGAAAATCATATAACTCTTTATATATCCTGAGATATGAGCTTCTAAAGTCGGCTCCATGCATCAGAAAATTCTGGCGAAACTGCTCCACCAGCCATCTTGAATTAGTCATAACATTTTGCACAAAACTCCAAATGACATATGGTTTAATGTTATGAAAACTAGACTTCAGGATATACAACTTTCATGTTTTGCAAATTTTGATATTCCTTATACATTCTTATATATACTCTTCCAAAGGTAGCTCTTCGATGCATAAATTGCTGTCCAAAAGTGCAGCAGAAATTTCTGCAATATTTACTTTTTTTTTGTCCGAAATTCATTTCGTTAACCTTCCGAAATCTACCCGAGGCCCTCGGGACCTTAACCAATTATACCAACATGTCCCAAAACATGATATGAAATCGCTCTAGACCTCAAATCACATCAAACAACGTCGAAATAATTCAAGCTTTATGAACTTTGAAATTTCAAATTTCTACATCCGATGCCGAAACCTATCAAATCACGTCTTATTGACCCCAAATTTTGCACAGAAGTCATATTCGACATTACGGACCTTCTCCAACTTTCGAAACTGGAATCCGACCCCGATATCAAAAAGTCAAATCTCGGTCAAACTTCTCAAAAACCTTCAAATTTCTATCTTTAGCCAAATGACTTCAAAATGACCTCCGAACATCCGAATTCACTTTCGATCGCGGTCCCAACTCCAGAATCACCATACGAATCTATTCCCAGACTCGGAATCCCAAACGAACATCAATATCATTGAAATGCACTTCAAGCCAAACTTAGGAAATTTCTTCAAAAATGCTGACTTCCACAACATACACCGAAACGCTCCCGGGTTATCCAAATCCCGATCCGGACATACGCCCAAGTCCGAAATCATCATACAAACCTGCTGGAACCTTCGGATCCTGATTTCGAGGTCGTTTACTCAAAAGTCCAGTCTTACTCAATTTCTTCAACTTAAGGCTTCTGAAATGGAAATTTTCCTTTCAATTTAACTTCGAACCTCCTGAATTTCAACTCTGACTATACACACAAGTCAAAATACCCGAAATGAAGCTATTCATGACCCCCAACTGCTGAACGACGCGCTGGATCTCAAAATGACCGGTTGGGTCATTACATTCTCCCCCATTTAAAACAGACGTTCGTCCTCGAACGTGCCAAGAACTGCCCAAGAATTATCTGAAATCACTGTTTAACACCTCGTGCACCTGCCCGTGCTACCACAACCCAGTTGAGCACATTAGCTTGATAAAATCTGAAGGTATTCCCTTTTATCCATATAATAAACTTAGACCCCAGTTCCAACACTTGAAATTCTCCGCCATGCCTGTTTCTAATATGTGAACACCGCATCAACTACCACACGAGGCACCAGAACACAACTACGTATCCTTGCTGAATCAGAACCATACATCGCATAATCCATCATCTGACCACAATGACGCTCCCTGAACCTTAATAGCCAGAATTCTACGAATTTGATGCTCTCAAAGCACCTTATAAGATACACACATACATTCAGCTATAATGCAGACAATACCACCACAACAGAGGAAATGTGTAGAAACCTAACCAACTGCAGAGTTAACTAAACATTGAAATCTTTCCTCCTGACTAAGATCATCATCTCATTAAAACCAATGATGGTGATTGTCCTGTAATATACTTGCATAGTCTTATCACACCGATCCCAGATTTATAAATTTTGTCTCACCCAATATGAACTGTTCAGACAACCAATCACCCCAAACACGGCCACTAGCCTCACATGATGCCACAATGCGCCAATAGGCCACAATTCGAACACGACACATAAGGAAATGACTCCGGAAGGGACTACTCAACTCACGCAACTAATATGAACTTTCCTCAGAAAATTATGAAGTAAAACACAAGAAAATAATTACAAGAGCCTTGATCAACATCACACTGTTACGGCGTGCAACCCGATCCAAATAACATACCCGTGGAGGCGTGCCACCCGATCCCATCATAAGGTTTACATAAGGAAATATACACGGAGCTGATTTGCTCACTATCACGAACTACTGAATATCTGTCGCAAGCACACTAAGTGCAGATCACCATTATGGGGAGACTGACAGAGCCATATGCTACAAAACTCAAGCACCACTGAGGTGTGATATATAATCTGGATCTCAAGAGCCACTCTGCTCACATAACCACACCACTACGCAGGATCTCAATACTCAAGAAATTATCAATCCGTTTCACAACTCACACGGCACAATCATATTATCACATGAATTTGACGAAGACGGGACAATAGCTGATATCCCAATACCCCTACTTGAGGAGCGCCATACTGAAATGAACATCTCTGACTCGCATGAAGCCCATAATTTGTTTAAATCCATTCATTCACTTCAAGCCGATTCTGCTCGTCCTGAACTAGGCTGATAGCCCTTCCTGGGTCCATAATACCCCAATTCCTCTCATAATACACAAGAACAACCATCATAGCCGGGACAAACACCCCACAATCCACCATCAA